>ML777932.1:237841-271434 GCA_009831015.1 Picea engelmannii | reverse complement strand
AATGCCTCTTCTAGATCCTCAAAATATGATCAAAATCCCACGAAATCAAAAACTGTCCTAGATTTAATGCTGCAACAGGGCAATTTCTGCTGAACTGCCCCCCTTTGACCGGCGTTGACCGAGCATCTAGCAGTCTCAGATTTAGAATCTGATAGCTTA
The DNA here is from genome assembly GCA_009831015.1 of Picea engelmannii. NCBI lineage: Eukaryota > Viridiplantae > Streptophyta > Pinopsida > Pinales > Pinaceae > Picea > Picea engelmannii. Next base: position 271,275 of record ML777932.1, on the reverse strand, counting down.
TTCACCATCCTTGTACATCTGGGAACGCAACCCAAGTGTCGGATTTCGCCCAGGTGTCCTGCAAGTATACAAACGACGGAGCTATTACGGGATTTGGTGAAATCCTGTAATTTCTGCTAAATTTCCAATTTTAATGCAATAATTTAGAAAATTCAATTCTGAAGTTAGAGGATGACAAATTTACCTTGGATAGGCTATTTTATGATAAATGTGGAGTAAAATGAAGGAAAATGGAAAATAAAGAGGCAAAAAGTATGGTTTGTGAAAGCACAAAAATGGACTCAACAGCGTGTCTCTGCAATATTTCTTCAACACCTAGATACTTGGTTCTTGGTTGTATGCTTCCTCTATCAATTTGTATATCACGAAAATATGAGTGTTATTTGGAGGCCACAGAACATTAGAATTGCAATTTTTTAGCCAGCTAGCCCGCAAGTCTGCCTATCAATTTGTATAGCGATGTGATGCAAATGTAGTATGTGGCTTGTTTTAGCACTTTTCCTTGATCGATGAACTTGGTACAATTAATCTCCTGGAATAATTTGAAATAAATGAATATATACTGTGCGAAGTCCAATGGTGCTATCATATCAACAAGAGGCCCTTAAAATTCAAATTGGTCGTTGTTATACTTGTGGTGATAGAATTTAAAAAAGCTTTGTTTTGTTTCCTTCATTTTTTTAGAATAAGAGATTTAACATCCTTTAATAATTTTATGTAATTAAATTGTACAATATCAATATTTAATATTAATAATTTAGTATTTGAAAATAATGTTTTTAGATAATGTTAGATAGTTGATAAGGATGACCATCCGTAAACAATTGCAATCTTGAGCCCACCAGTCCTGGAGTTTGTCTGTCAATTTGTATATCGCAGAACTCCGAGTGCTGTTTGGAGGACACAAAACAATAGAAGTGCAATGTTGAACCAACCAAACCGCAAGTCTGCCTGTCAATTTGTATATCGCGAAACTCTGGGTGCTATTTGTTGACACAGAACAATAGAGGCCCAATTTTGATCCCATCAGCCTGAGAACCCGTGATCCAAAAAGTGGATAAGTATGGAATGAGGGATCCATACATGCTCTATAAAATCTCATGTCCATACTTTATAAAAGTACATATTTAGTATATATTATTCGTTTCTCGGAAAATTTCTAGGTGCAGAAATTGGCAGGTACACATGTTCATATTTACACTTACTTTTATATCACCAACCCGACTGACCGCTTCCCCGCTTCATATTGTACAAAATTTTTGGATCGCGAGTTTCCGAATATGCGGGTTTTTCTTTTAAATAAGATATTTAACATCCTTTAATAATTTTATGTAATTAAATTGTACAATATCAATATTTAATATTAATAATTTAGTATTCAAAATAATGTTTTTAGATAATGTTAGATAGTTGATAGGGATCGCCATCCGTAAACAATCACAATTTTGAGCTCGCCAACATTGGAGTCTGTTTGTCAATTTGTATATCATGGAACTCCGAGTGTTGTTTGGAGGACACAAAACAATATAAGTGCAATGTTGAGCTAGCCAGCCCGCAAGTCCGCCTGTTAATTTGTATATCACGGAACTCTGGGTGCTATTTGTAGGAAACAGAACAATAGAGGCCCAATTTTGAGCCCGCCAGTGAGAGAACCCACGATCCAAAAAGTGGCTAAGTATGGAATGCGAGATCCGTACATGCTCTATAAAATCTCATGTAAAGTACATATTTAGTATGTATTACTCGTTTTTCGAAAAGTTTCTAGGTGCAGAAGTTGGTGGATTCATGTCTTCAGATTTCACTTACTTTTATATCACCAACCCAACCGAACTCTTCCTTGTTTCATATTGTACAAACTTTTTGGCTTGCGGGTTCAACATTGAGTTTCCATTGTTCCGCCGCCTGCAAACAACACCCAGACTTCCGCGATCTACAAATTAGGAAACAAATTGAAATAAAAGAATATATATTATGCAAAGTCTAATGGAACATTCATATGAATGAGAGGACATTAAAATTCAAATTCGTCGTTGTTATACTTGCGGTGAAGCTAACAGTACAAAATTTTTACTTAAATATCCAAAAATTGATTTTCTTGTAACTTTTCGAAGCTTCTCTTATACAAACAGATCCTGAAAACTATAAACATCGCTCGTTGTATCTATTCCTTGTTTGAAGAACTTGTTAACATGTTTAATGCACTCCATAGTTACTATTAAGACCATCAATGGTTCTTTCTTACAACAATTCCTGTTTCCAAAAATTTCCATCCGCTTTCTCTTTTGCCCTCTGCTTTCCCTTTCTTTACTTACTCGTTTTTCGGAAAATGTCTAGGTGTGGGATTTGGTGGATTCACGTCTTCAGAATTCCATTGTTACTTTTATATCACCAGCTCGACCAACCGCTTCCCTGTTTCATATTGAACAATTTTTTTGAATCACGGGTTCTCGCATAGGCAAGTTCAACATTGTGTTTCCATTGTTTTGCCGCCTACAAATAACACCCAGACTTCCACGATTTACAAATTAGAAAACAAATTCCCCTTCATCTCATATGATTTCGCTTTCTGTTTACTTGGCCCTTTTTACGAATGTCTCATGCTTTTATATACAACACCCGAAGTGCCAAAATATCCAAATTTCCCTCTCGACATTGCACTTCCACTGTTCCCCTAGACACAAACAACACCCGAAATTCTGCGATATACAAATTTACAACCGAAATCTCTCAGTGAGATACAATTTGACCATCAACCCCTCACTTCTCTCGGGGTATATCTTGTGACCCTTTTTTTTGTAACCCACTCGACCACTTTCCATACTTGGGTATTTCTTGGAATCTATTTCGCGGGTTGGCGGGTGGACGAAATGTACAATGCTTGGTTTCTCTTTGCCATCACCGCTACCTTCGTACTTCTTTCCAGATATGCAATTATTAAGCTTTAATGCTAGTAGTTCATCGTGCATGAACTGTTAAGATTATCATTAATGTCCGGAAGGCCAGATAAGATTTTTTATTAATACGAATTAAACCGATATTTGCAGAGAAGAGTGTTATCCTTTCCAAGTATTCATTTCAAACATGATGCAATCTCTTTCATGCACCGACTGGTTGGTACCTTTAAGAAATATCTGATTCTTAATCGCTCTTCACCATCACCGCCACCTTTGCACTTTTTTTATAAATATGCAATTAGTGAGATTTAATGGTAACAACTCATTACACACGAACCTTGGAAATTGTCATTGATCAGTGAAAGGCTCGAGGAAATCTTCCATTGATACGCATTAAACCAGGATTTGCGGAGGGTTATATTATCCCTCCCCAATTTTCATTTCAAACATTGTCTGGAGAAAAGGGAAATTATTGTTAACTTGTGCCATCAGTTCTATCCAGATACAATAAACACCTTTGGGCATGATGGCCAGAGGTTCCAGTATTCTAGGGCATATTCTTACTACTCATCTCCCTTTGCCCAGGATAAAAAAAGGAGATGGTCCCTTGGTACACCGAGAGATATATTTCAAGCCAAATAATTCCAAGGCAACCCTGCCTACTCAGAGAACCTACCCATTTGCATTGATGGCTGGTGCAAAGGTTGATGCCATGGATTACAAGCTGGAAGAAGATGATCTGATGGATGATGATACGACAATGGATTATGGAAATGCAGACATTGTTCCCACTCCTGCGCCCAAATTGAAATCAACCATAACATGTGGAACTTCCTGGCTCAGTGATGGTAGCCCTGACAACACCAAAATAAGGAGTTTAAGAAAAGAAACTGATGTTGGATGCAATAGCCACTTTGCAGTTTGAAAGTAGGAATTCCAGAGGTCCAAATTAGTCCGTTCTGGGCGGAAAAATTTCACTGTAAGGAAATGATATGTTGATGCTCCCAAAGATATATTTCAAGCCAAAAAACCATTTAATTGCAGGACTACTATCCTGTTCTCTGGATATGCAATTAACATCTTCGGGAATGAGGACCAGAACCCCCACTGGTGCAAGGCATATTTCTACTAGTTATCTCCTTCCACCCAGAATGGATTAATTTGGGCCTCTGGAATTGCATATGCAACCTATGTCCCTGAAGTTTTTAGACTGTGGAGAGGCAGTTTCTTGGTGTGTCCTAACTTTCAGTTAAGGGCTATTCCATTTTCCCTGCAACATTTTTCATCTTCTTCCTCATGGAAAGATTTCAAGCACTATCAATTTTACCACAGGATGATCCATCGAGGAGAAAACTGCAAGGATTTCCTAAGAAAAAGGCATGGTAATCAGTTTTGTATGCATGTTGAAGAGAATATCGATGGCTCTTTCATGTTGCGAATCTCGTGCCTGTGTTTGTGGAAAATACGTTCAATGTTTTGGCCCAAAGAAATGGGTCCAATTTCTGAGGATAGATGTACAGTGCTCAGTGTTTTTTTTTTTTTTAAATGGATTTGCTATTAATTTTTTTTTCCTTGGAGTCTTGGTTGTTGTTTCTTTTCTGGATTTAATGCCTCTTCTCATTGGCATGGTTCGCTAGTCTCGTAGTTCTTCGATATTGTATTTGCTTAGGTATTTTGTTCTAAATGGAGCATCTAACAATTATATGAAATGTACTGTGTCGATCCATCGGTATTTTATGCAAACAAAAAATGAATTACACACAGTTTCAAACCAACGTTCAATTATATTCATAATGTATATAGAACATAGCAATACCAAATCACAATGTTGCAACAAGATCGTCATTCTTGTTTCTAGACATGGAATTATTAAGCTTTAATGCTAACAACCCATAATGCAAGAAGTTTAATACTTAAGTTAATATGTTACAGTCATGGAAGAATGTATCAAGAATACACTTACACCCACAAGTTGCAATAAAATCTAATCTTCAACAAAGCATTTGCTGACAATTACTAGAAAATGATGGTTTTGCAACAATGGGGCTTGTTTGAAACCAATTTGCACTTACAAAAATTTCCCTCCGCCTTTCTATTTTCCCACTCTTTTATCCCATGTAGTTTCTCTTTCTGGTTACTTAATCGTTTTTTTTCGAAAATGCCTTGTTGCGTGGGTTGGCGGATTCATGCTTTTCGACCGAGTGCTTCCCCTTTGTCTAAATTTCACTTTCCATTGTTCTGTGACTTGCAAATAACACTCCAACTTCTGTGATATGAAGATTTACTTTTGGACTCCCACATCATCCCCTCCTCCGTGTTACACATTTTGCACCAAAATGTTCCGATATATACAATTTAACACTCAGGGCCTTATGGCTCCTCAGGAATCCATCACCCTATTTTGAAGCCCATCTGACTGCTTTCGACACTTGACAATTTCTTGACATCTCTTTGGCGGATCGTCGAGTTCATGGATTCAATAAATTTAAAATTTCTAGATGTTGTTTCCTGTGCCCGCTACCTTCAAATTTCTTTCCAAGTATATGTAATATGTATACAACTTAGTCAACAACACACATAAAAGATCTTGCCAGGAAATGGAATATCTATTGTAGATTTGAATATATTGGACCTTCTTTTCCCTCTTCTATACTTGACCAAATTGCTGTTTCTTTTTCCCCTATACTCTCTCTTTCTCTTTACTTAGTCGTTTTTCCAAAAATGCGACTCCGACCAACCAGTGGCCATTCAATGCCTAGTCACTTTTCCCCAGACACCTGAGCTTTATATTGAACTTCCACTGTTCCGTTGCTTGCAAATAGTACACGGACCACCACCATGGGTTTCAAAATATGCTGACAAGGGTTCCCTCATGTACGACTCCCTCATTCCATACTTGGCCAATTTTTGGATCACGGGTTCTTGGGCTGGCGGGCTCAAAATTGGTCCTCTATTGTTCTGTGTCCTAAAAGTAGCACCCAGAGTTCCGTGATATACAAATTGATAGGGGGACTTGCATGCTGGCTGGATCAACATTGCACTTCTATTGTTCTATGTCCTCCAAACAACACTCGGAGTTCCGTGATATACAAATTGACAAACAGACTCTAGGGCTGGCAGGATCAAGATTGCAATTGTTTATGGATGGAAAAGTGCTAAAACGAGCCACACTTCGACCAACCAGTAGCCATTCGATGCCTAGGCACTTTTCAGATCATGAATTTCGGACACCCGAGCTCTATATTGAACTTCCATTATTCCATCCCCTGCAAACAACACCTGGACCAGTGCCACGGGTTTCGAAATAGGTTGACAAGGGTTCCCTCATGCACGACTCCCTCATTACATACTTGGCCACTTTTTGGATCGTGGGTTCTCGGACTCAAAATTGGGCCTCTATTTTTCCATGTCATACAAGTAGCACCCAGAGTTCCGCGATATACAAATTGATAGACGGACTTGCACGCTGGCTGGCTCAACATTGCACTTCTATTGTTTCGTGTCCTCCAAATAACACTCAGAGTTTCGTGATATACAAATTGACAGACGAACTCCAAGGCTGGTGGGCTCAAGATTGCGATTGTTTATAGATGGAAAAGTGTTAAATCGAGCCACATACTACATTTGCGTCACAGAGGTTATATTAAAGGGAAAAGCATTTCCTCTATAGTTCTGTGTCCTAGAAACAACACCCAGAGTTCCACACTATACAAATTGACAAGCGGACTTGCAGGGTAAAAAATTGCAATTCTATTGTTCCACGTCCTGCAAACAACACTCGGAATTCCCCGATATACAAATTGACAGACGAAGACAACCAAGAACCAAGTAAACTCGCGGATCATATTCCAAGTCGCTGTTTTCTATGCCCACCACCTTCACACTTCTTTCCAAGTATATATCTTGGCATGAAATGGGATATCTATTACAGATGTGAATATATTATCCCTTCTTTTTCGTCTTCTATGCTTAGCCAAATATCCATTTCTCTTTTCCCTAAAATTTATCTTTCTCATCACTTATTCATTTTTTCGAAAATTTCTAGCTGCGTGGGTAGGCGGACTTGTGGGTTCACGTTTGCACTCATGCTCTTATATTGTGACACCAACCGACTGCTTCCCCATTCCATACCCAGTCACTTCTCCGACCGCGGATTCTTGGTAGGAGGGATCTAGATCGGACTTATATTATTCCATGACCTGCGAACAGTACCCTGACTTCCATGACATACAAATTTACAACCAGACTCAGATCATACCATCTTCCGTATCACAATCTACCTATCATGCCATCTTCCGTGGTACACATTTTGCACTGAAAACTTCCGTGACATACAATTTAACCGTCGGGTCCTCACGTCTTCTATGGAACTATTGTCACCCAAATTTGAAGCCCGTCTGTCTGCTTTCCATACTTCGCCATTTCTTCGAATTTCTTTCACGGATCGTTGCCTTGACAGGTTCAAGAAATATCCAATTCCTAATCGTTGTTTCCTGTGCCTACGCCCTTTTTCAATTAGCAATTACCAATTATATAAAAGATCTTATTTATAAGTATGCAATTAGCAAGCGTTAATGCTAAACCAAGATTTGAGGAAATCTCCCATTAATATGCATAAAACCAAAAATTCCGGATGGTAATATTATCCCTTCCGACTATTAATTTCAAACATCATGGAATGTCATTTGCACGTCATCGGGTTGGTCTGTTCATGAAATATTCAATCCTTGATTCTGAAAACAAGTCCAACTGACCATTTCCATATTCCATACTTAAACACTTTCCCAGAATTTCGCAAATATACAAACCGACCACTGAACTGCCCCATCATGCTCTCTTCCGTTTTACACGTTTTGCAGTCAAAAATTCCGATACATAAAATTTTACCATGGTACACTCGCCTCTCCTGAGTATCCCCCGTAACCCTATTTTGAATCCTGTCTGATCGCTTTTCATACCTTTCCATTCGTTCCTTTCTCTCCCTCGTCTCTATGACCTTGGCACTTGTCTATAATAAAAAAATGTTTATCTATATACATATATAGTACATTTTGCACTGAAAGCTTCTGAGGCATACAATTTTACCATCGTGTCCTCGTGTCTCCTATGGAACTATTGTCACCCCATTTTGAAGTGCATCCATCCACTTTCCATACTTCGTCATTTCTTCAAATTTTTTCTATGGTTCGTCAGGTTGGTGGGTTCAAGAAATATCCAATTCCTAATCACTGTTTCTTATGCTCGCGCCCTTTTGCAATTAACAATTAGCAATTATATATAAGATCTTATTTCTAAGTATGCAATTAGCAAGCGTTAATGCTAAACTAGGATTTGAGTAAATCTCCCATTAATACGCATAAAACCAAAATTTCCGGATGGTTATATTATCCCTTCCGAGTGTTAATTTCAAACATCATGGAATGTTAGTTGCACATCGTTGGGTTGGTCCGTTCACGAAATATTCAATCTTCGATTCCGAAAATAATTCCGACCAACCGTTTCCCTATTTCATACTTAGCCACTTTCTCAAAATTCCGCAAATATAAAAACCGGCCGCTGAACTACACCATCATGCTCTCTTCCATTTTACACATTTTGCAGTAAAAAATTCTGATACATAAAATTTGATCGTGGGACACTCGCCTCTCTTGAGTATCCCCCGTAACCCTATTTTGAATCCCATTCGACCGCTTTTCAGACCTTTCCATTCGTTCCTTTCTCTCCCTCGTCTTCGTGACCTTAAAACTTGTCTATAATAAAAAAAATGTTTTAATATGCAATTATTGACATTTAATTATAACAACTCATCACGCAGGAAACATATAGATTGTCATTGATGGGAGAAAGGCTCGAGGAGATATCCTATTAATACAAATTAAACCAATATTTGCGGGGGGTTGTATTATCCCTTCTGAGCATTGATTTCAATATCATGAAATGTTGTTCACACGTCATCGGCTTGGCATGTTCATGAAACCTCCAATCCTTAATTTCTCTTTGTCGTACCCGCCACCTTCACACTTCTAAATATGAAATAATTAATCTTTACTGCTAACAGTTCATCATGCACCACCCATACAGATTGTCATTAATCAACAAAAGGCTCAAGGATCTCTCCCATTCATAAGCATTTAACCAAGATTTTGCAGAGAGTTATATTATCGACTCCAAATATTCATTTCAACCATCGTCTGGAGCAAACCAACATTCTCATAAACCTATGGCATAAACTCGACAACAATTCTATGGAGATATAGTGAACATCTTCGGGCGCAAGGACTAGAACTTCCAGTGGTCCAGGGCATATTCTTATTACTCAACCCCTGCCGCCCAAAACAAAGTAATTTGGACCTATGGGATTGCTCATGCAAGATGTGTCCCTGAAGTTTTTGACTATAAGGAGATGGTCTCTTGGTGCGTCGATAAATTTATTTCAGACAAAAGAATTATTCCACTGTGGGACCACTCTTCTGTTTCTTTGTCACCTCAGGTCTTCCGCCAGATGTTAAGATTGTTGGAGCCAACATTGACGTTCAGAGGATAAGATTGCAAACAGTTACTAGCAAAGCATAATAATGGGTTGGACCTCTTGACCCATTTATTGGAATACCCAATTGTAGTTCCTGAAGATATCACAAGCTTTCAGGTTAGTTCATTTAGAAATCCATTCTGCAAAATTGCCTGGCTGTTTACAAGAATAATGGGACAGGAGTCCACAACAACTGTTTCTTGGATGGCTCTTTATATTTTGTATTTCACAGTCAAGGAACAAGCCATTTTTGATTGGGGAAAGTTAATTTCCCATGAAATCTGTTCCCAATTGTCAAGCTTCAAAAGGGAAAAGAAATTTTATATGTAATCCTACTTAGTTTTTGCGATAACACATTGCTGCCAGTTTCCAAAAATGTCTTTGTCCAAGAATTTCAACTGGGAATTTGACCCAGTAATGTTCTGGTACCAGGCCTTGTGGAAGCACAAGGCCTCCAACTATTTTTATGAGGTTTTTAATGGCTTCGTGTCTGTTTTCAAAGTTTTGTTGTTAGGAGAAGATGCTCCCTGCATATCTGAACAGGCAACCAATTTTTTGGACAGGAAGGGGACACTTGAACATTTGGATAATTACACTGTGATAAGAATTTTTGGCTCCAGGAAAAAACCTGCTCTCCTTCCATGTCACATTACAGACAGAATGTTTGTTGCAGAAGTAGCATGACAATACAACTATTGGTTGCATCTATTCCAAGAGAAGAGAAAAAAACAATTCATTCATCTGCCTTGAAAATTTAGGGACTTCGTGTTGAAGAACGTCAACAAAATTTATGAATTCACAGTGCATTCTAGAAAATTCAACCTGAGATATGATGAAATCCTAAGAGGGTTCGACCTCGATAAATTTTTTCTACAACATTTACAAACACTTGGATTCGACAATTGTTTTTTTCAAAAAACACCTGTCTAGAAACAAAGACATTGGCGGAAATGCTCCTGCTTCTGATGCCGACGATGTATACACACTGAAAAGCAACATTAAATTGTACATGCAACAGGGAAAAGACCCCAGTGATAAGAGTGTTCAATTGACGAGTATCACTCCAAAAAGTACGACATCTCGGAGCATTGCTCCAACAACCCACCACAACAAAAAAGAAACTCATAGTTCTTCAAATGAAGGAGGAGATAACGACCCTCCTCACTCTAAAATTGATAGTTCTCACAAGCTTCCAGTAGACAAGAAGAGAAAAAACAATGTGGGACAGGTGGAAGAGCCCAAAATTCAGAGTGAGAACATGGAACTTGAGCCTAATCTGGATAGCGTACTCCACTACCTTGATCAACCCAGAGACGCCATCCAAAATAGTTGTCCAATGGACATATCTAATACCAAAAATTTTGATGAATATGAATCCTTCGTGTTCCAGAGTGCTTTTTTTGATAGCCAGTCCAAAACATTGATTATTAAAAAAAAAAATTTAAAAAATAAGAAAGGAAAATCTCGTTCAGAGGTTAACCTTGCGAACATGCGGCCGTCCCAAGTCTGTCAACTTCACATAGCGAGAAGAGATGCAATTCATTATTCCATTGGAGGCATCGAGGCCGAGAATGCCAGACTGAAGGACCGAGTCAAGGAATTGGAAGAGGCTTTGATTCCCATGCCATTGCTTTCCAATCCTTTGGAAATAGCCATTCCTACCACCCCTGCAGCCAAGTTAAAAGGATCCTCTAGCCTCCTCTCATCCTGTAGAGGATATGTGGAGAATAATATCAAGAAAAGAAAGGAATTGGTTACTGAGGCGTGGGAAACATCACAAACCATGACTTCCCTTGAAACCAGGGCACATAATTTTCTTGAACATTTGCAGGTGGAGTTAAAAGATGAAGAACATTTCTATTTAAACACGGTCCTTCCTTTTGGCACAATTGTCAACAACATGACATAAACAAGAAGAAGACAACAATATCTTCCATCCAAAAACCATATCGGTCAATCAAATGCATGCTAGAAAGAAAAAGTGAAGAACCTGCATCTCATTATTCAGTCATGTGAACAAGCCATATCAAAGAAATAAAAATTATTCACAAGGCTTTCTAGAATAAACTTAGCCGGAAGGAACAACGACTTCCAAGACCCAAAATTAATCATCAACTCCTTGCCCTTAACTAGGAAATACTTCAATAAACAGGTTGATATGTTTAAGGCGTTGTCTTTGGAAAAGTTTCACAACATCCTTGAATATGGTCAAGATCACATCGACGACTGGCTAGTCGACTATTCAGTACAAAATGAGGAAATTGATCAGGCTCTGCGTAATCTTTCTATCGACTTCGGGGAATTAGAAAACAAATTTTTCAACATAAAATATGGAATGAGATCAACGTCACCCCAATGAGAATCTACATTGAAGAATTGATCGAAAGGGAATTGAAGCAGGCTGTTGAAAAAAGGCAACATACAGTTGCCACGATTCCATCAATCATTGATGATATCAATGAAAAGGAATCCGAAAGAAAATAGAAAAAGGGGTCATATGTACCATCACTGTAAGTCTACTGATTGCCACCTGCTTTGTTTATCAACCTAGTTATTCCATTTTTTAAATAGAAATGTCTAGCCAAAGACTGATACCTTTCAATTTTTTTTTCTAGGTATTGCACTCCACCGTCGCCCACTTCTTCTTTCTATAGTCCTGTTTCTTTTACATATTTCTCTTATGGTCCACGGGAGCCCCAATCCCAGTCTATATGAAAAACGCATTGAAATTTCTAGGAATATGTAACAAACTTTTATTTTTTGATATATTTCAAATAAAATTGTGTTGTTTTATCTCCTTTTATATTTATGTCCTCATACATTTTTATATTTCACTAGTCTATATGAAAAATGCATTTAAATTTCTAGGAACTTGTAACTTATTTAGTATATTTCAAACTACACTTCTTTTTGATCTCCTTTCATATTTGTGTCGTCATAAATTTTTATCTTCCACTATGCACAAATTGTATTTTGTTCTACGCTTTCAAAAAATAAATGGGGCTCTAGAGGCCACATGCCATTTACTGCATGGATACCACCTGTGCTTCATGCGTCTTTCCACATCTCCGCTGTAGTTTCCATCTGCCTCTACTACTTTTTCCTATCCCAATTCAACCTAACAGGGACTACACTTCCACGTAGCCTTGTTTATTTGTCCATTCTTTCTCAACCAAGTTTGCAATAGAAAAAAATGGATAAATATTTGAATGGAAATTTTGAAGTGGAAGGAAATAATTTGTTGTTCGAGGCTCTAGACAGATGGTGGAAACTGTGCTCCATAGTCAAGAATCCTAAGAGGTGGTTCCACTACATGGCAGATTTGGACAAGAGATCAAAAATCGAGAAAATGCGAACAAAAAATAAGGTGCCTAAACTTAAACAAGTCGTACACAAAAGGACTACCGCCACTTTAGGTGAAAGAAATAACCAAAGTCTATTAATTATGTAATTATAATTAATTTTGAACATTGGAAAATGTGAAACCTACAATAACACTTCAAATATATTAGCCAATTAGAATTGAGAAAAACACATATTTTATTATATATAATATATATATATATTTATTTTATGAAGTTAAACATTAGATTTTGTACACAAATTTAAAGCCAAACACAAACTATTGTAAATTCAAAGGCAAACTGATTGTTATAGTCCCCTTGGCTTCCCTTTCTTTGGCTGTGGACATTATGAAGTATAGTGCCCTTTCTTATGGCAAGTAAAATAATTGACCTTACTAAGGCCCTTATTCTTCCACTGCTCTGGAGATCCCTCTCTCCCTATGGAACCTTTTCCTTTTCCCTTCCTAGCATGAGAAACTAGGGCCTGATTCTCATAATCACTACCCCTCTACTTCTTCCTGGACTCTATCCGAGCCTCCTCTTGGATCCAATTGATCCAAAATATGTCAAATGATGACATATTCTCTCGTGCATAAATCCCCTGCATGAATTGTTCCCAAGACTTGAGAAAACCATGCAATTCCATATTCACCAACTCTATGTAACCAAATGCCTCACCAATGGCTACAAGATGATTATGAATCTAAGTGATCCTCATGAGGTAGATAGCAACTTATGCCTCAAAATCAACTTTCGATTTGTATTCCCTCTTTGGTACAAGACCACCAAAGCATCTTATATCTCCTTGGCTATCTTCTTCTCGGAAACATGAGGAATCAAGTGATCTTGTTGGAATAATGAGGGGGGGGGGGTGAATCAATATGAGCACTTTTACCACTTTTAACCACAATATATAAACTTTAACTTAATCAACATTATATCATTTTATATCATCAATATATCATCAGTGTATCATGAGCATATAAACATAAGTGACATCACATCAAGTACACAATACACCATAATTTACATGTAAACCCAAATGAGAGAAAACCACATAATGATTTCTTATATATCAAAGAATACATTCGTTGGAAGCACCAAATTTCTAATTCTCTAGCTGGAACTGGAAGGAGGGTACGACCCCCTATTTACATGCTCCAAATTGAAGGAAGATACAACTCTCTGAATTCTCTGGATCCAACCAGGAGGAGGCTACAACCCCCTGATTATCAGGATCCAACCTGAAGGAAGATACAACTCCCTGAAATATCTAGCTCCAACCAAAAGGAGGATACAACCCTTTGAATCTCAGGATCCAGCCTGAAGGAATATCCAACTTGCTGATTCTCCGGCTCCAACTAGAAGGAGGCTACAAATCCCTTTCCTTTCCCCATCCCGCCACCCTGAAATATAAGTGTAGACCAAACTGTCACTACCACAATCACTGCCACTGTCACTGCTACTCTCACTATCACTATCACTACCACTACCACTATCACTTCCATTGTCACATCAACCTATGAATTGCCAACCTATCACTGTATCCAACCTGTCACTGCCAATCTACCATTGTATCCAACCTGTCATTGTATCCAACCTATAATTGTATCTAACCTGTCACTGTATCCAACCTGTCACTGCCAACCTGTCACATCAACCTATCATTGTATCCAACCTATCACTGATCAAACCGTCCAACCTGTCATTGACACCGATAATCAACCAGATCCTCTCACATGGATCATATAACAATGACACCTCTCAACTAGATGTCCAACATCACCAACACATGCCTCTATCAAACATGTATCAACATCACCAACATACCATCACAAGATATGTGTCTCAACCATGTACCAAAGCATGTATTAAACCATCGACTTATACCATACCAGACATCAACCATGTACCACAACCATGCGCCAGACTATATTATGCATCAACTATGTATCTCACCACACATCAATGCCACCAAGGAATGCCTCATACATATACAAAAAATGTATCTCAAACAATGTTCTCAATATCCAAGATTCTCCTCAAATCATGTGCCTCAACCATATACCATATCACTCATGATATGTCTCAATCATTCCATACACCATGTACCATAATATATCATCAATGAAGTGACTCAACAAAGTACCAAAAAACCAAGATCATATACCAAGTATATGCCTCAACCATGGACCTAATGTGTGCCTCAAGCATGTGCCAATGATTCAACAATATACCAAAGACTTGCCTCAAGCATGCACCATAAAATCATCAACATGTAACCCTCCAAACATGCATATAAACATACTTGTAAATATGTAACAAATCTGGTGTATGTATCACATACCTGCATACCTTCCTCAACTTCAACAACAAGAGAATAACATCTTCATCAAACTTTACTTTACTCTCACGAGACTAGTTTTTGGATTAGTTACAAACCCTAACTTTCAACCCACATAAATCTGTACCTGTAATGAATAAATGTCTGAAACTTGTAGCCAATATTATTCAATATCGTCTCTACAATTCCTCCAAGTTTTACTACTTGGAACATCCCAGAAAAGGAGTTATAGCAAAAATGCCAGACCTTGTTGAATTATGGCTTATTCTAGAGAGTTAACTTGTAGAGAATTCAATGCAAAGAATATTTGATATATAGCTATGAAAATCATACAAAACATACTATAGATTGTAGTATATCCAATTAATTTGGTTGCACTAAATTTGGATCCTCCATGAATAAGTTATGACTGTTTTACCCATAATACCTATTTGAGACTAGTTTCAAGACTAGCCAAAAAACCTATTTTCCACAGAGTGTATCTCAAAAAATACAATGACCCAGAAGCCAATTTTTTTACCACAGATACTTGAATATGTCTTTGTAACTTCTACCAATATTCTCTATCTGAATCATTCTAAAAAAAGGTTATATAAAAAATGGTAATATGACCTTTAAATAACATACCTTAGAACGCATCATCACGCGACTTCATCCTCCTTTGAAATTTCTCCCTTCTTTACTTTATCTTCCCTTTGAAATTTTCCTTAGATCTCCTTGGTTACCTAAGATAAGAATCACTTAATCACATAGAATATATTCAATAGAATGTGTTTGTAAATGTGTTTATGAGTGACTTCTTGAGGTGTATATATATTTTTTCTAAGTAGCCTCTTTCCTTAACTTTAGGGCTTCTTCTTGAGGTGTATATATATTTTTTCTATGTAGCCTCTTTCCTTAACTTTAGGGCTTCTTGAAATTTCTTGTTACAACCACTTTACCCTTTCATTAATGACTTGCAAGAAATTAGGGACTTCTTAACCCATATTGTAACCAATTAGGGGATTTTTAACCCATATTTTGTGCTTCAAACTTCATAACCTCATAGCTCCTCAACCGTAAGGAACCATGTGGTGTACCACCTATCACTGGAACCAACACGACAAGGAATATACATTTATTAGTGTCTTACTTACATTTACACTATCCTTGATGTCCATATTACTCAACCAAATTTGGGTCCCATGAACACACCTTCAGGGCTTCATGTGTGCTTTCATGTAGACTTCATCAAGTGCACCCAACACATCTACTAACATCAACCACTCCATCAATGACAACTAACTCACCATAAATATCAACCATATCTCTAGGGATTATAGACTTCGTCAAGGGTTGACATCAATCTCTAAGGGTTGAAATCGATGACAAACAACTATCCAAACCAAATGTCCAACAACATCTCCCTTTGGCATTGATGACAACACTGATGGCAACACTAATTCTCCAACACTCATGCTCCCCATGTGACCATTTCTCCTCATCAATGTTTCTCACTCTCCCCCTTTGACTTCAACAAAAAAGGCTATCTCTTCTTGGGGATGCTCCCCCTATCTTCGTACATCTATTCTTTCTCTCATTCCTTTGTTCTTTTTCTTCACATGTTTCTTTCCTCATGTTCCTTTTCTCTTGTGACTTCCCCTGAAAGTATACCTTCTTTGACTTCATCCACTTTAAATTTACTCTTCTGATCTTTCTCTTTCTCTCCCTTTCACATCATGGGAAAAAGGATAACTCCCTCTACCTATATGCTTCTAATATTTCTTTCCTTATCTCTTTCTCTGATGATCTCTCTTCCCTTTACTTCTCTGCAAGATGTCATATTTATCAATGCATAGATTCCTGTGTATGTTTCCTTTCCTCTCTTCTGGTGCTTCTTTTCCATTGATGTTTCATCTTGTAATTATCTAATATATATATATAAATATCATTCAAAATTTCTTGACTTCACATTTTCATGGCCTTCTATGTTCACTATTCAATCATCCATGACCATACTATTAAAAAATGTCCCTTTGATGATATAACTTCTGCTGAAGGTATCCCTTTCCCTATTTTACCATGCCTTTATGTGATCAACTGATTCTAACTGATTCCACTGATTCCAATTGTAAATACAATTCTATGCATATTCTCTAACCCATGTTTTCTTTACCTGCTAAGTATCCATTTCTATCCATATGTCACAAAATTTCCATACCTTTGCTACTAAACTATCCACAATGTTGACCCATCTATCACTTTGTGTTTTTTCTATATGACTACTCTGAATCTATTTATGCAAACACTTCAAGCTTCTCAAAGGATGGTTCTTTGATCTATAGTAGCTACTGCACTGATTCCCCTTGTTCAATATTCATATTTACTAGGAGTATCCAAGATGAATGGATTAGAACAACAACTGCTTGGATGCAGAGTAATCTTCCTCTTCCTATGTGGATTCATCATCTTCCTTTTCATCCTCTTCTTGAATTCTGACATTTTCTTCCTAAATTATGACTTCATCCTCTTCTTAGATTCTGTCATCTTCCTCTTGGTTTGAAAATTCATTATGATCTCGCACTGCTGTAAATCTTGTGAGTATGATCTATGGGACTTGTTCTTCATTCACCTGCTCTTTTTGTTTTTCATTTCTTCTCCAAAATTTACTGTATTTGACATCCATGTTTTCCTTCATGGGAGGCTCTATTATGTTTCTACAATTTTGAGCTATGGGTCCATAGTTGTGGCATTTGTAACATTCAATATTATGTGGAGCCACATACACATTTATTTCTTGATCATTTCTTTCATAAGCCATGCAATCTACAACTTTATGTCCAAAGTTAGTACAATTAAAACAATGAACATAAAATAAATTTACATATCTGGGAGTGAATGATCTTTTTGGTGCAGTCCTTCTGGATTCCTATCTTGGCTGATCATGATCTCTCTTCTATTGATCCCTTCATTATGATTGAAGTTTATTTTCTGCCTAAATGTAGAATGTCTTCTGTATTCATTCCTTTATGATTCTTGTTGACCATGGTTCCTTCCTTTGATAACCTCTGCATAACTCTTTTGTTCTGTTGCTTTTGTCATGGATATTGAACCTTCCTCAAAATGAACATTCTTGTATCCTAGTCCATATTTGTTATTGTATGGCCTTTGATTGTTGATAATGTTTTCTAACACTTCAGAAGTTTTCAATTTCTTGCTGAGCTTGTTGACTTAAACTCGTAATGTCACAATTTCCCTTTCAAGCTTCTCACACTCTTTTTCTTTCTTTATCATCTTTATCTGCATTATTTCTTCCTTTCTCTTACCTTCTTCAAGTTGGTTTTTCAAGGATATGTTTTCTTCTTTGAATGATTTGTTTTTCTTCTTTTCTTTCTTCAACTGAGTTAAAGCACTGATTATATTCTTCCCCAAGATCCACTTCACCTTCTTCTTTTCTTTCATGAGTTCTTTTCTTATTTTCCATAGCCTCTAGATGAATAATTGTCTTCTCTTGAGTAAATATTTTTCTTGAATACTTCCTTCTATTTCCCTTTTGATATTTCTTTTATTTCTTGGGATCATCTTCTTTATCACTATCTGACTTCTTAGCATAAGGACACTTATTTTAAAAATGACCAATTTTAAAACAATTAAAACATTTTAAGGGAAACATACCTTTGTACTTTCCAGTTCCTTTAGCCAACTTCCTTACAAATTTGGCTATTTATTCATCCTTGTCTAAATCATCACTACAATTGCAATTTGGCTTTGATTCAGGCCTTTTCTTATTCTTTGTCTTCTTGGATTCTTTGAAGGATGCTTCTGTCTTGGATGGATTTTCCTAATTTGTTCTCATTTCATAAGCTACAAATATTCCATGTATCTCATCCATGCTTATCGTTATCATATATTCTCTTTCTTCTAGAGCTAAAGTCTTAGGATCAAATCTCATTGGAAGAGATCTTAGTACTTTTGAACAATTATAGATTCATCAACTTCTTCTCCCAATCCTTTAATTAAATTCACTATTTCATCAAATAGTAAGAAGTAAGCAACAATGTCTTCATCTTCCTTCATTTTCAACTATTCAAATTGACCTCTGTAAGTTTGAAGCCTTTTTGCCTTGACCTTGTGTTAGGGTCCTAACCCGCACATAGGTAGAAAATTATATTCAGATGTAATAAATATGAATATTAATAAGGCCTTTCAATAAAATAGAATAAGGCGGATGTAAGAAGACCTAATAGAAGCTTCCACTTCTAGAAAGATCTTCCTCTAGATGCTTCTTTTTAGTATAAATAGGAGTCAAGGGTATGAGAACCCTAGCTTGGATATTATTGTAATAGAGATCTGCTCAACTGGAGGTTGCCCCCTCAAAGAGGCCCGTGAACATTGCTTTCAGATTCAAAGTGCTATTTCTGTTGTTATTCTTATATCATTTCAGTGTTATTGTGGTGAATGTTCTGGTTATATTGTTGTTATTCTGCCATTACTAGCATTTTATTTCTGTTCTGCATACATTTTATATCTGATATATTACAAGTGGTATCATAGCACTTTCCTCGGCAGAAAGTGTGGGTTAATTTTTTTTAGGGTAGAGATGTATTCCAGAGTCTTTAAGCCATAGAGATCTGTTGTTAAGCTCATAAACCCACGGTTGAGGGATTCATACACACAGGAAATACAAGTGGTACTTAAGCGCACATCTGTTGGCCACCCTTGTAACCCATGTTGGTACCCCTTCGAGTGGTAGCGCATCAGACATCACCCGTGAACGGATTGACCTATATTACCTGAAGCCCTCTTTAAATAAACCTATCGGCCGCTTGACTTCTATAGTGTCACTGAGAACAACACTCAAGAAGATACTCTCTAGTACTTGGGTAGTTGGGTAGTACAACTAAGGGTACGATCTATCCTCCTTAGTTAGTGCCCTAAGATATTGGGCTGAGTACTACTGTTGGACCCCACACATATATCAGAGAGCTATAACACAGGGAAAACCCTTGTCTGTAGAACCCTTGGGGACAGAAACATAAACAAATTAAAACAGATAAGATCTATTGCCACACAACTGTGTTCGGGTTGCCAAGTAAATACACATTTCTTTCTGGTTAAGAATTTGGGAATTTCCTCTCTGCAGTATTCTTCAGACCAGAGTATAACTCTGTAAAAAAAAAAAAAAAGTCTGTAAATTTTTTCACCATTATTTTAGACCTATTCCATTGGATTCATCTCTTTGCCCTTATCACATTCATCCATATCATTTTTTCAGAAAAAATGTTTTACCCCGCTCGCCCCTTTTCAGTTCCCCCATCCTCATGGACCATACTCGTAGCCAAGACTTGGAATATCGCTTCAACACCTTGCAATCTAGTCTCATTGAGACCCAACAAGAAGTGAAACAACTCAGTGCCAATGTTTCCGCCATCAATACAACCATGCAATCCTCAATAGGAGAAATCAAAATAGACCTCACCACCCATCTTGAATTAGTATTTTCGACACTCTGCACCAAACCACATATCCATACAGATAACCCTTCCTCTTCGCCACCCCCACATACTGAAGGTGACCATTCCTCTCATTCCCATACCTTGCAGAACCATCACTTTCAACGTGACCTACGCCTTCCACGGGTGGATGTGACCAAATTTGATGGCTCGGACCCCATTGGTTGGGTAACCCAAATGGAACATTAATTATCTTTATACAACATTACATATGACTAGGCCAAACTCCAGTATGGTGTTCTCCATCTAGATCAAGAACGTTGGCAATGGTGGCAATGGAGAAAAAATTCTTGTCAAGGGTATATTGCTTGGACACAATTTGTGGAAAAGCTTTATGAACGCTTTGACATTGACACCAACCATTTGGACCATTTGACAAAGCTGAAACAATTAGGAACAATGGAATAATTTATAGCTGCCTTTGAGCGCCTGGCTTTTAGAACAGAGGGCATGTCTTATGCCTTTTTCCGAGAGTGTTTTATCAGCGGCCTCAAGGATGAAATTCGGGCCCATGTCCTCATGGCTCGAACTAAGAGTTGGGTGGAGGCTACCAAAAGAGATAAAGAATCACAACATGTTGTATCTTCTCAAAACCGCAAACCCTCCTTCATCCCTCGCCCTAAACCAGTAAATCCCACTACTCCCTCTGCTCCACTAAAGATCCAAAAATTGACCCGGGCTGAAATGGTTGAACGCCAACTCAAAGGCCTTTGTTGTAACTGTGATGAAAAATATTTCCTGGGCCACAAGTGTAAAGAACAAAATATTTTTATGTCCATCTCTAAGGAGATTTCAGAAGAAGATGAAGAAACCCCCTCTATGTCTGAATCACCCGAATCCACTGACATAACCCCTCACTCAGACCCTCCCGAAGTAGAACTAGTCATTTCCCTCAATGTTCTCACTGGATTCTCCACTCCCCAAACCCTCTAGCTAATCGGTTACATCAAGCATCGAAAGGTCATCATTCTGGTTGATAGTGGCAACACCCATAATTTTATTCATCGCCGCATTGCCCAAGAAACTCATTGCTACATCCATGCCGTTAATAATTTCCAAATCATGGTTGCCAAAGGTGGTTCCATGAAATGTGGAGGGCGTTGTGAAAATGTGCGTCTCCAAATTGGTGACTACCACCTGAAATCCCATATGTTTTCTATCGACATGGGAGGTTGTGACATTGTGATGGGTGCAGAATGGATAAGGAATTTGGGTCCCATTCTCATGGATTTTAAATACTTAACCATGCAATTCGACCAGGAGGGCCATCAATATAAGTTCCAAGGCAT
The DNA here is from genome assembly GCA_009831015.1 of Picea engelmannii. NCBI lineage: Eukaryota > Viridiplantae > Streptophyta > Pinopsida > Pinales > Pinaceae > Picea > Picea engelmannii. The sequence goes on along the minus strand of ML777932.1, from coordinate 249,383 downwards.
CACCACCGGTTCACCTGAGATCATTAGTTCCCATCGCATGGAAAATCTACTCAAAAAGGGTCATTCTGGTGTTATTGCCCAACTCCATGCCATGCAAGCAACAAAGACACCCTCGGTACCACAAGAAATCCAAGCCATCCTTTCTAAACATCAATTGGTATTTTCCACTCCCCAAGACCTCCCTCCTTCTTGTGGTGTTCATGGTCATTCCATTCCCCTTGTACCAGGAAGCCTTCCTCCCAATATCTGTTCGTATCGTCACCCCTTTTCCCAAAAAAATGAAATTGAGAAAATGGTCCAGGAACTCCTTAATGCAAGCATTATCCGCCCTAGTACGAGCCCCTATTCGTCTCCTATGGTCATGTTCCTGAAGAAAGAAGATTATTCGAAAATGTGTCTTGACTTCCATGCCCTCAACAAACTTACCATCAAAGACAAATTCCCCATTCCTGTCATTGATGACCTCCTGGATGAATTGAGTGGCACTCAATTCTTCACTAAACTAGATATTCATTTGGGCTACCACCATATATGTATGAAAGAGGAATATATTCCCAAGACTGCCTTTAGAACTCATGAGGGCCACTATGAGTTTTTTTTCATGCCCTTTGGCTTGTGTAATGTCCCCTCCACCTTCCAAAGCCTCATGAATCATGTCTTCCATCCTTTTCTCCACCATTTTGTCTTAGTTTTCTTTGATGATATCCTCATCTATAGAAAAACTTGGACATACCATCTTGCTCATGTGGATCGAGTTCTCCATCTACTCTCTCAGCACCAACTTTTCCTGAAACAGTCTAAATGTGCTTTTGGCGCCTCAGAAGTAGAATACTTGGGTCATCTGGTTGGAAAAGATGGCGGCAGGGTGGATCCTAAAAATATTGAAGCTATGCAAGACTGGCCTCACCCAAATAATCTTAAGAGATTTCATGGATTTCGAGGCTTAACGTGGTATTATCGCAAGTTTGTTAAGAATTATGGGAAGACTGCAACACCTCTCACTGCTCTCCTAAAAAATAACTCTTTCACTTGGACTCCAGCTGCTGCTCAAGCTTTTCAAACCTTGAAGATGGCCATATGCACCACTCCAACCCTCACCCTTCTCGATTTCACAAATACCTTTGTGTTGGAATGTGATGCCTTAGGGAAAGGAATTGGTGCTGTCCTTATGCAAGAGGGTCGAAGTTTGGCCTTTACCAACAAGCAACTATCTGAAATAAATCTGGGCAAATCCATCTATGAAAAGGAAATGTTGGCTATTTGCATGCCGTGGATCTGTGGTGCTCTTATCTATTGGGGCAACGGTTCCAAATTAAGATAGACCATAAAAGCCTCAAGTATTTTCTGGAACAATGCATTTACTCCCCAGAACAACAAAAATGGGTGACTAAACTCTTTGGATATGATTATGAGATCATTTATAAGAAAGGAAAAGACAATGTGGTTGCGGATGCACTTTCCTGAAAATATGAAGATGAAGGATCCCTTTTTTCTCTTTCATTCATTGTACCAGATTGGCTCCAAGCCGTTCACCAGGAATGGCTACAAGATCCCAAAAGTTCGTAGTTGATCTAGCAATTGAAGTCCAATGCTCCAACTTCCCCAGGGTACTCTTGGCTCCATGAGGAACTTCGATACAAAGGCCATTTGTATTTAAGTAAACAATCAAATCTTAAATCCACGGTACTTTCTGAGCTTCATGCTACACCCACAACAGGGCACTCCGATTTCACCAAAGCCTATGACAGGGTCAAACGTTCCTTTTTATGGGATGGTATGAAACATGACATTCATAATTTTGTAGCTGAATGTGACGTGTGTCAACGCAACAAGGGAGAAACAGTCAAATCGCCGGGCACACTACAACTTCTCCCGATTCCACCTGCTATTTGGAAGGATATCTCTATGGATTTTATTACCGACTTACCCAAATCGGGAAATAAATCCGTCATCATGGTGGTTGTTGATCGCCTTTCCAAGTATGCTCATTTCTGCACCCTTCAACACCTATTTACAACATCCACAGTGGCCCAAATATTCATGTATCAAGTCTTCAATCTTCATGGCATGCCACAATCTATTGTTTCTGATCGCGACCCAACTTTCACAATAAATTTTTGGCAAGAACTGTTCAAGATACAAGGCACATAATTGCATCTCAGCACAACTTATCATCCCCATATTGATGGCCAAACGAAAGTTGTCAACAAGTGTTTGGAAACATATTTGAGGTGTTTTGCCTCAGAAAATAAAAATCAGTGGGCTCAATGGTTACCCCTAGCCGAATGGTGGTACAACACTTCATACCATACAACTACATGCATGAATCCTTTTGAAGCAGTATATGGACATAAGCCACCTTCAGTTCTCTCATACTTATTGGGTGCCTCGAAGGTCCAGGCGGTTGACCTAACACTTACAGCTCGAGAGGCTATTATCCATACCCTCAAAGAGAATTTGGTCATGGCACATAATCACATGAAGCAACAAGAAGATCAAGGTCGCTCTGAACGTCGATTTGCAGAAGGGGATCATGTGTTCCTTCGATTGCAACCTTATAAGAAAACTTCCCTCAAGGCCATGTATTGTTAGAAGCTAGTGCCCAAATTTTGTGGTCCTTATACCGTGCTCAAGCAAGTGGGAAAAGTTGCCTATCAGTTAGATTTTCCCAGCCATTCGAAGCTACATCTTGTTTTTCATGTTTCATGCTTAAAGAAGGTGATTGGAGCTAAGTGCCAAATTCAAACCAACCTTCCAGAGTTAGCTGAAGAAGGATCCATTTGGATACAACCAGAAGCAGTTTTGGACCAGCGTGAGCGTCTCCTACGTCAGAGAACCATCAAGGAAGTGCTAGTCCATTGGAAAGATACAACTCCAGCAAACGCCACTTGGGAACCAACTACCATTCTGTAGTAATTTCCTCATCTCAAGCCTTGAGGACAAGAATATTTGTAAGGGGGAGAACATGTTAGGGTCCTAACCCGCACATAGGTAGAACAATATATTCATATGTAATAAAGGTCAATATTAATAAGGCCTTTCAATAAAATAGAATAAGGCGGATGTAAGAAGACCTAATAGAAGCTTCCGCTTCTAGAAGGATCTTCCTCTAGATTCTTCTTTTTAGTATAAATAGGAGTCGAGGGTATGAGAACCCTAGCTTGGATATTATTGTAATAGATCTCTGCTCAACTGGAGGTTGCCCCCTCGAAGAAGCTCGTGAACATTGCTTTCAGATTCAAAGTGTTATTTCTGTTGTTATTCTTATATCATTTCAGTGTTATTTGAATGTTCTGGTTATATTGCTATTATTCTGCATTACTAGCATTTTATTTCTATTCTGCATACATTTTATATCTGGTATATTACACCTTGGCATTTCCTTCATAGATATTTTGAAGTTTGTCCCAAATTTCCTTTGTATAATCATAATGCATACCTTTGACATATACTGAATCAACTAGACCATTCAGGATAATATTTTTGTCCCTCGAATTTTTTTGACTGATTTTATTTCCATCATTATCTGTTGGAGGAGTGGCAGGCTCTTTGTACCCATCTACTACTGATTGGAAAACATCAAATCCCTGTGCTTGTACATATGTTTTCATCCTTTATCTCCATAATGCATTGTTTTTTCCGTCAAACTATGGTATTCCATTATTATACATAATATTTTTCTCCATGATCTACCTTCCAATGGTTAAACTGTTTCCAGAAGGAACCTGCTCTGAAACCAATTGTAGAATACCGAGAGGGGGGGGGGGTGAATTGGTATGGGCACTTTTAACCACAATATATAAAATTTACCTTAATCAACAATATATCATCAATAAATCATGATCATATAAACATAAGCAACATCACATCAACATCACATCAAGTACACAATACACCAGAATTTACGTGGGAACCCAAATGGGAGAAAACAACATAATGCTTTCTTATATATCAAAGAATATATTCATTGGAAGCACCACCTTCCCAATTCTTTAGCTACAACTAGAAGGAGGCTATGACCCCCTATTTATAGGCTCTAACATGAAGGAATATACAACTATCTAAATTATATAGCTCTAGCCAGAAGGAGGATACAACCCCCTGATTCTCAGGCTCCAATCTGAAGGAAGCTATGACTCCCTGAAATATATGGATCCAACCAAAAGGAGGATACAACCCTCTGAATCTTAGGCTCCAACCTGAAGGAAGCTCCAACTCCTTGATTCTCCAGCTTCAACCGAAAGGAGGCTACAACCTCTTTTCCTTTCCCTATCCTGCCACCTTACAATATAAGTGTAGACCAAAATGTCACTACCACAATCACTACCACTGTCACTATCACTATTACTACCACAACCACTATCACTTCCACTGTCACATCAACCTGTGACATTTCAAACTTTCATGGTAGCCAACCTGTCACTGTATCTAATCTGTCATTGTATCCAATCTGTCACCGGATCCAACCTGTCACATCAACCTATCACTGTATCCATCCTATCACATCAACCTATCCAACCTGTCACTGTCATCGATATAAAACCAGATCCTCTCACATGGATCATATACCAAGGAAACCTCTCAACTATATGTCCAACATCACCAACACATGCCTATTTCAAACATGTACCAAGATCACCAACATACCATCACAAGCTATGTGTCTCAACCATGTATCAAAGAATGTACTAAACCATCAACTTGTACCATACCAAGAATCAACCATGTACCACAACAATGTGATAACACCATATTATGAATCAACTATGTATCTCACCATGCATCAATGTCACCAAGGAATGCCTCATACATATACCAAAAATGTATCTCAAACAATGTGCCCAATATCCAAGATGCTCCTCAAACCATGTGCCTCAACCATATACCATATCACTCATGATATGTATTAATCATGACATACACCATGTACCATAATATATCATCAACAAAGTACCAAACAACCAATATCATATACCAAGTATATTCCTCAACCATGCACCTAATATGTGCCTCAAGCATGTGCCAATGCCTCAACAGTATACCAAAGACTTGCCTCAAGTATGCACCATAACATCATCAACATGTAACCCTCAAAACATGAATATAAACATACCTATAACTCTGTAACAAACCTGGTGTATGTGATCACAATCTTGCAGACCTTTCTCAACATCAACAACAAGAGAATAAAATCTTCATCAAACTTTACCTTACTCTCACGAGACTAGTTTTTGGATTAGTCACAAATCCTAACTTTAAACACACTTAACTCCATACCTGTAATGAATAAGGTGTGAAAATTTTACCCAATATTATTCAATAATTTCTCTACAATTCCTCCAATTTTCACTTCTTCGAACATCCCATAAAAGGAGTTATAGCAAAAATGACAGACCTTGTTGAATTTTGGCTTATTCTAGAGAGAGAACTTGTAGATAATGCCATGCCAAGAATATTTTATATATAACTTTTAAAATAATACAAAACATACTACATAATGTATTCTATCTAATTCATTTGGTCGCACTAAATTTGGATCCTCTATGAAGAAGTTATGATTGTTTTACCCGAAACACCTGTTTGAGACTAGTTTAAGGACTAGCCAAAAAACCTATTTTCCATAGCATGTATCTTAGAAAATATGATGACCCAGAAGATGAAATTTTTACCACAAGTACCTGGGTATGTCTTGTCAACCTCTTCCAATATTCACTCTCTAAATAATTCTATAAAAAAATTATAGTGAAAATGGTAAAATGACCTTTAAATAACATACCTTAGAACACATCATCACAAGACTTCATCCTCCCTTAGAATTTCTCCCTTATTTACTTTATATTCCATATAAAATTCACTTCAGATCTCCTGGGTTACCTTATATAAGAATCACTTACTCACATATAAGATATTCAATATAATGTGTGTGTGTGTGAATGTGCTTATGAGTGACTTCTTGAGGTGTGTATATACGTTTTCTAAGTAACCTATTTCCCTAACTTTAGGGTTTCTTGAACTTTCTTGTTACAACCACTTTAACCTTTAATTAATGACTTGCAACCAATTAGGGGTTTCTTAACCCATTTTTTGGTCTTCCAACTTCATGACCTTATAGCTCCTCAACCGTGAGGAAACATGTGGCCGACCACCTATCACCGAAACTAGAACAAGAAGGACTATCCATCTATAAGTGTCTTACCTACATTTACACTATCTTTCATTTCCATATTCCTCAACCAAATTTGGGTATGGTGACCACACCTTCAGGGATTCATGTATACTTCATCAAATGCACCAACCACATCTACTGACATTGACCAATCCATCAATGACAACTAACTCACCATCAATATCAACCATATATCTAGGGATTACAAACTTCTTCAAGGGTTGAAATCAATCTCTAACCGTTGACATCAATGCCAACCAATTGTGGAAACCAACTATCCAATATATCCTTCACATAATCCAATAAAACCTACTTGGATTTCACTTCCTTCTTCTTATGGGCTTCCAATTCCTGTGCATCGTCAGAATCTTGAATCATCATTTCAATGTAATATTTGATATCATTATCTTCCAAGAGAAAATTAATCCTAGCCTTCTAGGCTTGGAATTATTTACCCCCCTCCATCCCATCCTCAACTATAAGAGTGCCCACCATTATGTTAAGTCTTGAAAAAGAATACAAATCTGCATCAAAAAATATACAACAACTTGTGTCTCAAGAAGATGACCCTCTCTCTCTAGAGCCTATGCTTTGATACCATGTCAATTTTTAAGCATTCAATTTCAGATTTGAAAATTACTTCCAAGTGACCTCAAGCATTAGACTAGGGATGTTATCACTGAATAATTTTACACTGAAATTAGGACAAAAAGAATATAGAGGAAGTAAAAATATTAGATAGAAATCATCCATGTATAAGAGATACAAATTTTTACTCAACAAAATTTTCAGATTGAGAATCCAAAGGACAAAAACTAGCCCTCACAACAAAATTCGGGATAATATTCCAACTTACAAATCTGCAGAAACCATAGATGATGTCACCTGTATCCCTGCCTATGTCATTCCTCCTCATGCGTGTGATCTATTGTATGACCTGCAATTAGTGCAGTTACGACCTGCACGTGTGGCTATACGATTGATCTGGGACTATACGATCCACACGTGCAGTATGACCTGCAATAAATACATTGTATAGTCCACAAGTGCGACTGTCCTAATGCTGTATGACCTGCTGTATGAACAATACCACTCCACATGTGCGACTTCTTCTCCTTTCTTTGTCACATGTGTGGCCCCAACTCTATATAAAAGGGGTTTTCACAAACTAAAAATGCAATGTGAGTGCCAACAAAGATTCCCACATTCCCAACACCAAGGTCAATGTGATAATACCTCCTTGGTGCTACAAAACATCAACAAGCATTTGTTCTTTCCATGGTAGAGATCATTGTGGAACTTGGGTTGGATGAATATGAACCAGTTGAAGGGGAACTAGTTCAAGGGACAACTGAACCTGAAGATCTCAAAGGAGATGTTGAATTTGAATCCAAGGAAGGTGATCTTCCTAAATTTGTGGATGTAGGGCCCAAATGTGGGTTACATTGGGGAACCTAAACTTATAGACCAATGGATACAATACATCTTGGAATACTCAAAGGATGAAGGCCTCAGAGCCTACAAGAGAGTCTCGTAGGGGGAGCTATGATCCCTAGATGTAAGTGTCACTCCTAAGATGTGATAAGTCTATAAAATTCCAAAATATCAAAAAAATGAATTAAAAAAATACAATGATAAAAAAATAAATCACTATGTGCTCAGGTGGTGCAACAAGTGGTTTGAATTAAGATAAAAATAGCCTAATCAAATCTTCGTCCTATCAAAAGAAAAATATCCTTATCCTAAGAGATAAAATAATAATGTGTAAACAAGTCTTGCGATTTGGAAAAGGGCCTTCCAATCAACTAACAATAGTGGGAGATGAGGTCCCCTGTGTAGATGAGTGAATATACAAAAGATACAGTTAGAAATCAAAGATAATGGGTGATGGAGTTCAAAGGGTCCATAGAAATACATCTTAGGTTCCCTCCCTCCTATGAGAGCCACCTAGGTAAATATACCTAGTATATTGGACATCAAGCTACTTCTTCAAAGACACATGAAACATGTTACCTTTCTTTCAATATGAAATGAAACAATGGAGGGATATTTAGTAGTGAAAGATCTAGGAGTGTCAATCATGTCTCTAGCCCCAACCTTGGGATTATCCACTCTGAAGAGAACACCTATTGTTAAATGGGTTCTGACCATGTTTATTAGAAATGATTTTAAGTCCCCTAAAAGTCAACCACTATATCTCAAATGTAAGATGATTGTGACGAGTTATTTGGATACTTATCCCCACAATCCTAACTTAACTACGATTTTTCTTTTTGGCCTCAAAGGGACACTAGTACATATTGGAAAAATTGTGACATTGTATTTGCGATGTTATGGAAAAAATTGGCCATACTGTCGAAAAATAAAAGAAATTATTTTTTTTCTCCATATTTCCTGATAACATCGTTATTGCGACGTACTACTAAAACTATCGCTCTTGCGACGGAGTTCAGAGGATGTCGCTCTTGTGACGACTAAAAATTTTCGTCTCTCTTGCGACGTTGGTGAAATATTCGTCGCACTTGGGATGTTGTGGACACTAGATGTTTCCCACCACAACGGTCACCTAGTATTTGACCAAGTCAAATTTGACTTGGTCAACTATCGTCAGAATTGCGACATTATAAAATCTATAAATATGTTGCATTTTACAGATGTTTCGACAAGTTTTCTATAATAACGACAATTCAAAAAGGGTATAAGCTGGTCTTCTTGGCGAACAAAAAAAAGGTATTTTTTTCTTCAGTATATGTCTGTGGAGAAGAATGTCAGAAAAAATTAGAGGTGGGAAAAAAATTAAAGAGGGTGAAAAGGGTGACGGTAAATATTATTACCCTTGCAAAAATTGTTGTACTAGACATCCCAAAAGAGTTTTAATAGCAACAACTAAACAACATTGTAGAAAATATGGGCACATGGACAGGGGCTCAAATGAATATCGTCCCATGGTAATTAGCTATATATATTCATTATCTGTTTTAATATTTATTGTATTCTCAAACTTTTATATTGTTTTATACATGCACTAATTTTTCATGATTGTTTGTAATTATAAATTTAGATTTGCCCACTAAATTTATGCACAAAACACCAAGTAGTAGCAGAAATGATGTTGTACAAGATGAAGAAATTGAAGCAGATAATGAAGATCAAGTTAATGATCCCATGGAAATAGATGACAATAATAACATAGTTCAAGATGATGGGAAAAATCAAATGATCCAAGATTATTCGGTCATCAAGATGAGGATCATGGGGACAATAGTGATGGTATTTATGATGAACCTCTGATTGAAAAGAAAACTAAACAACTTTATAAAGGGTCAAGATAAAATATTCTCTCCACTACATTGTTTTTGGTGAACTTAAAGGTTACAAATCATTTTTCAAACACTTGTATGACATAGATCCTAAGGTATGTAACATGTTTCATTACATATACATAAATGTTGACTTTTCCCCATTTTTTTAGTGTTAATTAATGTGTAAAATAAAAATTCAATATTTACAATTACTATTCTTTACACTAACTATTTATTTTTTATGTTTTAGATTGTTAGGTGAATTTATGTTACCCTCATCAAATATTATACCTTGCACATATCGGGATTTACATGCCATTATGAAAGACATTGGAATGGAGTATCAAAGTATAGATGCATGTCCTGATGATCATATTATATATTATGGACAACATGTGTCGAAAAAAAAATGCCCAGTATGTGGTATCAGTAGATATAGAACCGATCAAGTAACAAAAATGGTCCCTCGAAAGGTTCTCCAACATATTCCCATAATTCCACATTTGCAACAATTGTTCAAGTGCCAAAGCATAAAACAATTTGTGTATTACCATGCACGAAAGAGAATCGAAGATGGCATTCTTCGAATGCCTGTAGATGGTTATGCATTTAAGGAAATTGGTGCAAAATGGCCATAATTTATAGATGAACCTTGTAATGTTAGGCTTTCATTGGAAACTGACAATGTTAATCCATTTGGAGAGCTTCAGTCTATTTACTCATTGTGGTCTATTCTTCTCATAAAAAATAACATTCCTCCTTGGATGTCAATAAAGAGGGAGCACATAATTTTGACAATGATTATTTCAGGTATTTGTTTACATTAATTTTTCGAATGTAAAATTTTCATTTTTCTCTTTTTTTGCATAACATCATTTATTTATTTATTTACGTATATATACATACCATGGTATTAGTTTTGTGTAATTTCAAACAATTAGGTAAGTACCAAGTTAAATATATGAATGTGCATATCTAGTCTCTTATCGACGAGCTACTAAAGTTATGGGAGGGAATCACTATGTATGCCATCTATAAACCAATTGGGCAGACGCGATTTCAATGCCGTGGAATACGTTTATGGAAAATTCATGATGCCCCAAGACATGTAACATTCCATATTGCATGCTTGAATAGTATATAATTAATTGAATATATCATGCATGTTGTTTAAATAATCATTTCATATATTAATAATTCACATTAATCCATCTGTTGTAGGTCTTCAAACAAAGGGTAAGTTTTCATGTCCAGTTTGTGGTCCTAAGATTAAATATCGCTGGTCAATTTTTTTAGGAAAGGAGGTGTTTCATGAGTATAGACACTTCCTCTCTAAGAACCATAAGTATCGTACTATTGAAAAAAATATTTTTAATGGGAAACAAGAGACTGGACTAAAACCACAAAGAATGACACCTCGCCTATGGAAGTTGGCATATGATAGAATTAATCCTCGAGGTACAAATTTTGTTTATGTATCGTAAATGGAATCATGTTTTGAAATTTTATTTTAATTATTCATTTTATTTTACCGCATTTGATAAATAGTGTTTTGATATTTTTTATGCTTCGTCAATGTCGTCATTGTGAAGGTAGTAATAATGGGCTTCCACGAGGAATGAAATGTTATCCCACTCAATTCATGAGGTTTCCTTATTATTAGGACCTAAAAATAGTTCATTTATTTGATACAAGGCATATCGAGAAGAATGTGACATAAACATTATGGCGAATCATAGATGGCAGGAGGGATAAATAAAAAATTGTCAAAATTTGTAATGACATACAAGAAGCCAATCATGCAATGCAAAGTGTGATCCAATCAAATAACTATGGAGACCAAAATAACCTTCCATGGTTATTAACATAGCGACAAAGCAATGATGTAAAAGAGGTCATTCAAAAAATTAAATTTCCAACAGGTTTTTGTTCAAACATAAAGAATATCTTAATGAAGAAAGGTGAATTTGGTGGGGTAAAAACACATGATTGGAATACCTTCATTAAGGTAATTAATCATTTTAGTATTCATATTTATATATTGGTCGTATACATTTTTTGATATATATATATA
>ML777932.1:215197-226075 GCA_009831015.1 Picea engelmannii | reverse complement strand
TTTTTCTAGTTTTGAACAAGTAATGATTAATTTTTATTGTTACAGTGTGTTCTACCTCTATCTCTCGCAAACGACTTTGACAACAACATAAAACAAGTTATATATGACCTTGGAAAATACATGAGGTAAATAGCTGCAATATATATGCAAAAAAAAAATTCAATTTTTTGTTGTACTTAATGACATGTGTTTGACTTGTAATGTAATATGTATTATGTTTTGTTGAAACATGTTATTTTATTGCATCATGATATGTAGATGGTTGTCATTGAAATAAATCCATGAAGATGATATAAAGTATTGGAAGAGAGAAATTCCTCGGCTAATGCGTGAAATGCAGAAGTATCTACCTCCAACATTTTTCAATGCACAAGAACACTACCTCATACACCAAATTGAGGAGATTGAAATGTGTGGACCTATACAAACAAGGTCAATGTGGATGGTGTAGAGGCACTTGAAATCATTGAAGGCTTTGGTTAGACAAAGAGCACGTCCTGAGGGTTCTGTGGTGGAGGGATATATGGTATATGAATCCATGGTGTATATTAGTCAATATATTCCTAAATTAGCAACACAAGCTATGCATGCAGTGGATTGCATTTGGGATATGAACTCCATCAAAAAATTTGAAAGGGAGTAGCTATTGGGGAAAGGTACAATGAAGAAAGTGAGAGGTAGTTAAAATGTGGATATTTTTAATAAATATAAAATTTTCATTTTTTTGTGTATATGATCATACTCATTTAATATTTATTCTTTCATCATTTATTAATATTTACCATGGTTATAACTAATATTTAATATTGGTGAATTGTGATTTTTTGATCGGTCAGTTGCTCAAGATTGGGATGCACTACATTTATACATTGCAAACAATCTTGACTGGACGAAGGTATGGATTGATAGATGTAAAGAACGTCATGGTGGTAGGTTATCATGGAAATAACTGTCTGAATTGGTTAAAGAAGCTCGTCGTAATGGAGATTCCGATGTTACGTAGAGGGAAATAGATTTATCATATTGTTTGAAAGATGGAAAGGAAAACAAATTCACCCATTTTATTCAGTTATTTTATATTATATTAATGTTGCTATAGGTGATTTTTTTTTCATATTATACTTTCCAAGTTATATAAATTTGTTTATTATTAATTGACAATGCATCTTTTACATGTCTGGCATATTGCGGTTGAAACACCACAAGGTTATGTGGTGCAATGGTAATAAATTTCGCATCAAACAGTTGGATGAAACGAAAAAAAACTTCTGATAGTGGGATAACTGCAGTATTCCAGGTCACTAATATCTCCTCTAGGAGTGACATCCGTCCTCGATACTATGGGTTTTTGAATGATATAATTGAGTGTGACTTTAATTCCTTCAAATTAGTTTTGTTCGATGTCAAATGGTATAGGTTACAAATGCATGAACATGATGAGGAAAGAACCATTATTCAACATGCCAACAAATTTCCGATGATTAAAACAACAATTTTTGAAAAAGAAAATGACCGCTATGTTTTTCCAAGTCAATGTGAACAAGTCTTTTACTCAAAGGTTCTGAGTAAGAGGGATTGGTCATTTGTTGTTAGATATGATCCAAGAGGAAGGCTAGTAAAGTATACTGTAGATGAAGACAATGATATTGAAGAAGAAGATGATGTAGAGCTAGAGCAGGAAGAATATGGGTCGATAGATGAAGAAGACAGAGAAGATTAACCAGGTGTAGGAGACAATGCGCCAGTTCTTGATGATGATATCGATGAAGATATGCTCGAAAATGACATTGATGATGATGATGATGATGATATCATCAATCCTTTCAACATTGTTTCTGAAACAGATGCTGATATAGATGTCGAGTTGGATGATCAAGAAGAATATACAGAAGAAGGATGATACAAATTTTGCATTGGTCGATGAGGTACGCAACTAGATATTTCAATTTGTATGAATTATTCTCTTTAAATAATTTTTTATGTGGGTTAATTACATGTTTTTAAGTTTTATTTCATTTTTTTTGGTAGTTTCTATGCATGATTACTATGTTGCTTTTGTTTATTTTCTATTTTATAGATTGGGTATTGGGGAATTGAGAGCCATGTGAGGGGGGAGAGGGGCCATATGAGCTTCCACCTTCACATGGTTGGCCTTGTTTAGTAGAGAATAAATTATTCTTGAAACCAATATAAGTTCATTCATTCATATATATACTCAAATATCACTCATAGACCCACTCTATATACCATCTCATCTCGTTCTCGTTTCATTTTAATTTTCTTGGTCGAATTTTAAAGGAAACAACTATTAAAATACATTGTACTAGGGCTAGAGTACATGATGGGAAACAATGACCTATGAATGGGGACAACGTTGAATTTTTTTCAAAATGTAGCACTGAAATTTTACATGGATACTCTGTCCCATTTGACATGCATCGAAATTTGACATGGATAGTTTGTTCCATGTCAAATTTCAAGATAGTTCTGACAATAATTCTATAGAAGGGAATGACAAACATTGACAATGAGACATGCATGATGAACGTTGATGAGCAAGTAGATGATCTCAAATATTATGTGGGGACATCATACAACCTTGAGTATTGAAACCCACCCATACTATCAATGTATGTGTCCAGTCTAACCATGTCAAATTTTGATGCATACAGGAACATATTGAAGAAATGTCAACGTTGGCCTCATTCACTTCTCACTATGTGGGGTCAGTGCATGACATTTGTGGTGGGTGAATTGGAAGTTCCATGACATTTCAAGATAGTTCCAACAAATATTATACATATGGAAAAGACGAATGATGACAATGAGACATCCATTATGAATGTTGATGCAAACATGGATGATCTTAAAGATTATGTGGGGACATCAGACATCCTTGAGTCTTGACACCCTCCCATACCATCAAGGCATGTTTCTAGTATAACCATGTCAAATTTCGATGCATACATGTACAGTTTGAATAAATTTCAATGTTAGCCGCATTCACTGCTCACTGTGCGAGGTCAATGCAAGATGACATTGGTGATGGATGTATTGGAAGTGCCATGGCATTTCAAGAGAGTTTCGACAAATATTATATAGATGGAAATAACGAATGATGACAATGAGACATCCATTATATTGAACATTGATGAAAACATGGATGATCTCAAATATTATGCAGGGACATCAAACATCCTTAAGCCTTGAAACCCTCCCATACCATCAAGGCAACTATCTAGTCTAACCATGTCAAATTTTGACGCATACGGGAACATATTGAAAAACTTTCAACGTTGGCCCCATTCACTACTCAATGTGCGGGTTCGGTGGAAGAAATTTGTGATGGGTGTATTGGAAGTTCCATGTCAAATTTAAATATAGTTCCAAAAAAAATTCTATAGAAGGGAATGACGAATGATGACAATGAGAGGTGCAACATGATGAACGTTGATGCAAATTTGGACAATCTCAAATATTATGTGGGGACATCATACATCCTTGAGTCTTGAAACCCTCCCATACCTTCAAGGCATGTGTCTAGTCTAACCATGTCAAATTTTGATGCATACAGACGCATATTGAATAAATTTCAACGTTGGCCCCATTCGCTGCTCACTATGCGGGGTCAGTGCATGACATTTGTGGTGGGTGAATTGAAGCTTCTGCGACATCAAATCAACTTGGTAATTCAATAATCAAACAAAGTGGTTAAATCCAATTTAACCAAGAGAATCAACAATAGAGCCACTTGAGTTAATTAATTCAATTTATTGATGGTTCATCCATTGGCGTTGCAAGCTAGGAATCAAACCTACTAGAAATTGGCATTGGCAAGAGGAATGAAATTCTGATTATGTTCAAAATTATCCAATTTGTGTTGCTAGCATTACCCCTCATTTTAGATGAGGCCTACACTAGTATTTTTCACCACTCTTGTGATTTACATCACAAAGTTAGGTTTACAAGTTGATCTTTGGATGGCCTAGGGGTTGGGATTGCATTTGATGAGAGTATTAGTGATGTAGTCATGGATGGCTAGATGATGTTGATGCTCTAGTTGTCTTGGTAATTGATTTACTTTCATACTAGTAGAATTGGTTGTGGAGTCACTTATATGATCATTATTGGATGGTTGATGATACATGTTGATGTATGACTCCCTTGATGGAACACCCTAACAATTTTTGGCTATGATAATATTGTATTTGCATCTTTGTTTGCTTAAAATTCTCCCCTTGATATCACTTGATTTCACATTCATTTAGGTTGGTATGGTATAGCATGGTTTTATTTTCATGAGGTGAATTCCCTTTCTCATGTTGAGGATTCATACACATATTATGGTTTTTTATGACATGTATTACACCCTCATGTCGAGCGTTTCCCTCTTCTACATATTTTTATGCCCTATTAGTTGGTGGATGAGCCTTCCATGGAATTTCCTTGCCTTGTGGGATGATTTCACACTTGTTTAGGTGAAATTTGGATATTACTCATCATCCCATGTGGAGCGCTCACCATCCTTTCATACATGTTAAGGGATGGTCTTATTTACATGTTAAGTGATGGTCTTATTTATTGATTTATGATGGTCCACCCCTTTCTTTATGATTCTAGTTTATCATTGAAGACATTTCACATGTGTTATTCATATATAATTTGATTCCTTATTTCATGGATCCACTTGCTTGGAACTTGTTTTGAGGAAGACATCCACCATTTGAGGCCATTCTTCACTTTTCCATGCTTTGTTTGATGAGATGTTTCTCTTGAAGGTCTCAAACTTTCTATCATTGGAGGTTTGAATTAATTCAAACTTCTAGTTTGTGGATATGTACACCTTTGGATGTTACATTTCATACCTTTTGTTTCTTGTTGATGGGACATCTCACATTGGGATAAGGAGGTTTCATGGTTTTATGTCCTAGATCATGAAGGAAGATGCCCACTTATGGATGTTTCTTTCACTTATGTTTATACTTATTATTGAGGACACCCACCTTTCTTGGAGCCTTATTGCACTTTCTTTCATTATGATTCCTCATGTGGGTGCCCAACCTTGCCCAGGCCATATTGAAAAAGTTATGTTGAAGCCAAAATTTCTCCTTATTCGACATCTGACTCGTCTTCTTTCCTAGTGATCCCTTGTGTGGCCATTTTTGTGCCTTTCATGTGTGTGGGTGCACCTATTTCCAACTCACCTTGCGTTGCATTTGGGCGCTCTTCCTCCTTTTTGTTACAATTCCTCTTGTGGGTGCCCCTCTTGCCAACTCGCCTTGCCTTGCCTTTGGGCACGCTGCCTTGTTTTTGTTATGATTCCTCATGTGGGTGCCCCTATTGCAAACTCACCTTGCGTTGCGTTTGGTTGCCCAACCTTGTCCAAGACATCTTGAAAAAGTTAAGTCAAAGCCAAAATTTCTCCTTATCCGACATCCGACTCATCTTCTTTCCTAGTGTGTTTCCCTTTTGTGCCTTTCATATGGGTGGGCACACCTCTTTCCAACTCATATTGCGTTGCATTTGGGTGCTCTACCTCATTTTTGTTACGTTTCCTCTTGTGGCCGCTCCTCTTTCCAACTCACCTTGCGTTGCGTTTTGGCACCCTACCTTGTTTTCGTTACGATTCCTCATGTGGGTGCCCCTCTTGCAAACTCACCTTGCGTTACGTTTGGGTGCCCATACTTTCCCCAATCATCTTGAAAAGGTTAATTCAAAGAAAAAATTGCTCCTTATTCAACATTTGGCTCGTCTTCTTTCCTACTTCTCCCTTGTGTGGCCATTTTCATGCCTTTCATGTGGGTGGGTGCACCTCTTTTCTACTTGAATTGCGTTGCGTTTGGGAAATCTGCCTCATTTTTGCTACGATTCGTCTTGTGGGGCATGCCCCTCTTGCCAACTCGCCTTGCCTTGCCTTTGGGAATCCTGCCTTATTTTCGTTATGATTCCTGATGTGGCCGCCCCTCTTGCCAACTCACCTTGCGTTGTGTTTCGTTGCCCTACCTCATTTTTGTTACAATTCCTCATGTGGGCTTACATAAGATTCACCTATAATGTGAGACACAAAATTTACACAGAGAGAAAATACCTATATATATCTAAATATATAATATATAAATATAATATATATAATACATAAATTTAATAAAACAATAAAACAAACAAAACAAAATTATTAAAACCTTTAACCTTAAAACCACCAACTCTTAGCATTCTTAATATCTCTATAGACTCATTCCCCTTAACACTTATAACCACTATCCCCTATAAATCCTAACCCATATAACCTCTAGAAATTCTAATCATTAAAATCTAATTTCCATATCTTCATAACCCTTGATTCTTATAACATTTATCACATGAAACCCTTATCCCTTATAACCTCTAAGTTACTCTAAAACACTATAATTTTTATCCCATATGGCTCATATCGCCACTCACTAGTATAATTAGTAATTAAATATTATAACCTCAAACCCTCATAATTGTATAAATCCTAACACCTACAAAACTTATATACCTTTATCCCTATTATCCCTAACATCCCCAACCCCTATAACCGTAAATATTTAACCTATGACCCATATAACACTTAATATATAACTTCTAAAACCCATAAAACTAACATAAAATCCAACCCCTAATAATTATCCCTTATAACTCTTACAACCCCTAACCTATAATAGATATAATTACTAACACCTGACTCCTACCCAACCCCTAACATGTATAGCCTGTAACCCTCATAAACTCTAGATTCTAACTCTCAAACCCTTATAATTGTATAACTCCTAACACTTATAATGATGCTTGAATTTAATTCCTAATCCCTAATGTTTGTAACCCTTAACCCCTATAACATTAAACCCTTATAATACCTAATACCTAACCCCTAACCCTTGTAAAAACTATAACCTCGAATCATTAAAATTATTAAACACTATAACCTTTAAACCACTACCTCTTATGTATAACATATATAACATAATGTTATAACATATAGCACATGTATGTTATAGCATATATGTAACATACATGTGACATATGTTATAACACAACTATACACAACAAAACCAAACCGAGAACCGTGCGGTCCCATTCACACTCTAATATTCATTTTAATGATACATGTACCTATGCGTGAGACCATCGAGATCAAGCAATTTCAAGATCTGAGGGGAGGGAAATAGTTTCACCTGCGCGAGACCGTCGAGATCAGGCAATTCCAAGATCAAGGGGAGGGAAATAGTTGCTCCTACGCATGAGACCGTCGAGGGACATATGTGAAATTTATCAGGCGACACTGATATGGAGGGAGAGGGCAGGGATCTGTGAAATTGACCAGGCGATGCCGATACTGAGGGAGAGGGAAAGGATGATGAGTACCTCTTCACACTCGAATTCAAATTGGGAATAAACTTGAATTATCCTTTATCCTACATTTGATTTTGTGTGAAGTTATTTTTTACTACCAATATGAACATCCAAATTGAGTCCAATTTGAACATTTGTAACCCTAGGGTCTAGAAAACATGCACAATTCTTCTAAGAAAATGAAAATCTCTTTAACCAGAGAAAAACCTTTTGAAACTCCAGAGAAACCCCTTTAGAAAACCCCTTCGAAACTTCTCTCAACATCCATGGGTTCACCAAACCAAGTCAGCTTGGCCCTAAATCGAGCCTACACCTGCACACTTGCATCAACTCTCACACTTTATTTACATCCCTATTTTCACCTAGTTCTCTTGCACGTATTCTCTTAGTACCTAGGTGTGGACCTTGGGAATACCCTTATGCCAATGTTAGAGTAAAACATAGGCATTCACTATTTCCCTTCTTGTGCCTCCACTAGTGCTTGTTGTGTCACAACCACAACCAAGCCCTGCACCCACCACATTGACACCAAAACTCTAGAGAACACCTATGACAATGAAATAGTACCAGGCCTATACTTGGAAAACAATATTATAAATATAGTGTCTTATATATATATTGAATAAACAACTCAAGGATGAATGCCTCATCTAATTCAATCTAATTCTAATTCTGCTAACTTTGATGTGAACTTACTAGTTTTTGAAAAATATGTGATCTTTGATATTTTCCTTAAAATGGATTTTGGAAATTTTAAAATAATGTATTTATCATCACCAAATTGTGTAAGTGAATTTTTACCATTAGGAGAAATATGTCTCACTTGTGCATTACATAATCAAATTCTTGACCTTTCCTATATTAAAGAGTACATAAGAGACCCCTCTAGGAAATATGTGGATGAATTAATAGGGCATTGGGACCTCTAAAACCCCAAGACAAAGTCAAGGAAACATACATGGAATAACCAAAGACTATGGTCTGGGAACATTTCAAAGAAGTTAGAAAACTTTGTTATTCAAAGTTATTTCCTCTTGGACATACATCATCTCATCCACATCCTCACAAACCAATTTCCCTTTATATACAAGTACATAGGTTTACATGTTGATTACTTTCAAGTTTAAACCTTTTTGGGTGTAGAATTAGTGAGCTTAGGAAATCATTCAACAAGTATGAAAAAATCCAATTCATTTCTTTTATTCACTGCCTTCACCAATTGTAACTATAGTCAGATACAAGAAAGAAAAGACACTTCTTTATCATAGTGACACTGAAATAAAAACCATCACAAATACAATGAATGGATGTACCTTGGAAGAGAAGATGCCAACAAAAAATGTCTTTAGTAATCCATTAGAAAGAATTGCAATTGTTTAATGTTTTATAGCCATCAATTCTAGTTATTTTTAATGTTTTATGAATTGTTATGTGATTATTTATTAATGCAGGGTTTGCTATGTGCTAATTTATTGAGATATATCATCTGTTTAGTACTTGTCATGTTCTCTCCTTGCATCCAATTATGGTATATAAGATTACATTTATATTGAGTGAAATAAACCTTGGCTTTCTGTAGGGATTGATGAAGTGTTAGTTCATGCATCTACTGCAAGGGGTCCTCCTAGAATAAGGCCGAATGAACTGAGAAAAATTTCCATAAATAATGTTGTTTTACTAAGCCTCCTTTTTTCTAGGAATTGTTTCAAATCATGGAGAATATAGTGTCCATCCATCCTAAAGATCCTTGCATGCTGATCATGAAAACCCAAAAAGTGTTTCAATGATACAATTTTCCTCCTTTAGTACACAATGGAAGCCAAGTAGTATTCCTATCTATCTCAATTAGAATAACATGGTTAGAGCATATCCTCTCTTTAGTGAAAGACACAATATAACCATCATGAACTAGAGGACAACTTAGGTCAAACGGAGTGAGTTTTTGGGTTATGATGGGGTTGCAAAAATTAGAGCTTCCACAGAAACAATCTATAGCTAAAAAACACTTTCCTTAACATCCTTCTTGTATAAAAAGGTATCAAGATGTATTGAATTATATAATGATAAGTGTTAACCAATCTTTAGCAAACTATCTTTGGGGGAAACCCAAAGTTGATTGGATCCATCATTGGGAACTTTAGGCATCTTCTCACTTTCTTTTGGGAAGAAAATGTCATCCAAATGGTAGGTTCCTAAGGGATCATCATAAATAAAATCACGATGACCAATGGAATAAGAGTCCAAAACGTTTTTTTGGACTAACAAGAGTAATTACCTAAGAGTATTTATCATATTTAGGACAAGGTTGATTATAGAACTATGATACCTTATGGTTATATTTGTTAGCAAGGAGATCATGATTAGGTTTCTGATTTCCAGGCTCATATTCATTAGATAAAATTAGGATTCCAAATCGATCATGCTCAAAAAAATTATCTGTCATATCATCAAACTGAAAGTTGCCAGGGTTTACATCAAGATCTAGATTTATCTTTATATGGTGGAATATTTTTTTATTTGAAATACTATTGGGAAGATAATTTTGTGAGTTATTTCCATCGTTTAATGTTTGTATTTTTTTCTGGCCAAAGAGAGAGGTTTTAAAGGAATGTGTCTAAAGTTGGACTATTACAAGGCCTATGACAATTTGGAGTGGAAATTCATTCTCCACATGCTTGAGTGGCTAGGATTTGGGTCAAATTTCATATATTATGTCAATATTTTCTTTTCCAATGCTTTGGTTATTGTGTGTGTTAATAGATCCCCTACTTATCTTATTCCTCTTAGCAGATCAATGACACAGGGATACCCTATAGTCCCTGATTTATATGTTCTCACATATGATGCCTTGGGTTATCTATTATAAAAGGTAGTTTACCAAGGTAAAGTTATTGGCCTTCCCTAGTAATATTTAATCAACTCCCACTATGATTATGAACACCTTTTTTAAATCTTCTAAAGAGATACTACAAGAGGAGAAAACCTCTATGATACTTATTGTATTAGACGATCACCCAGGGTGGATTACTTCCCAATGGAAATGGGTTCAAAGGGGAGAAATCGCCAAGTATCTTGGTAATCTATTTAGCATTGACATGACTTGAAATCAGATGTGAAATTGGGTTATTAATAAGCTTATTATTGATACTGAGAGGGGGGTGAATCAATATCAAGTACAATTTAAAACCTTTTTCAAATTATACTTAAACCATTCAACTATATCTAATGAGAAATGAACAATAGTATAAGAGTTACACCAATACACCATAATACACCATGCACAATATATGAGAAATAATCAATAGTTTATTGTTCAAGGGAAGTAATGACTTCCAAAAGTAGCTACAACTTCCAAATGTAGAGGGAGGGATAAACCTCGAAGAGGAAGATACAATCCTCCAATATCAAGAGAGAGTTGAACTCTCCATCCTTTCCCCTTCCTTCCACCCAAGAATATATGAGAGATAATAAAACTTTACATTAAATCATCACCATCAACCAATC
>ML777932.1:203321-214805 GCA_009831015.1 Picea engelmannii | reverse complement strand
GAAACAACATGATGTATACTATCCATCCATGGGTGTTGTATCTGCATGTTCATTTTCCTTCATGTCCAAATACCTTCATCAATCTTACGGTCCAAAACCCATGACTAGGGTTGACATCAATGACAACAACCAATCTTCCAACACTTACAGTCAAACTTGAATACTAGAATAGTCAGTACCTTTCCTTAGCAGCCAAAATCCAAGTGGGGGGACAATATTTTCAGTTTAATGCATATATATTATTTGTCTCTTTGTCTTCCCAACTGGCAGGGCTACAATAAAACTCCATCTTAAAATATCTCTTTTGGGGGAAGAATAAAGGGGAAAAGGTCTACCTATGGTCAAGTGGTTGGTGTGCACTAGGAAACCACAAGATGGAGGACTTAACATTCCTCATTTGGAAACTTATGGCCTTACCTTGGTAGAAAAGTGGTTTATTAAGGCCACACGTGGAAATGAATTATGGAAATAGATGATAAGGAACATACTTGGCCAACTATATGTGCAAAATTTTCTTCATAGCCAATTCCTTCTTTTTGCACATAGCCTTTTTCTACTAATTGTTATTTGTAGTTTTCATTGGTACCATCATACTTATACTTATCTCCAAAAATCCATCTACAACTAATTGTCTTTTTATTTTCTAGAAACTCAACCAAACTATAAGTTCTATTTTTTCTAAAAACTTCACGTTTTGACTACATGGCATCACATTACTCAACTTTCTTTGTTCTCTTCAATTCACTGAAACTTTCACTCATCAATGCATAATTAACTAAAGGTGACTCCAATCACTTACTTCTTCTAAGCTCAACTTTACTTTCTATGCACTCTCTATCTATGTTTGTCTTCTAGTTCTCAATATATCACACATTTAAGGTTCTACAAAAAAATCTTAACCATCTTCACCAACCACTTGGGTGTCCTTGGAATTAGAGTAGATTGTTTAATTTCTTATACAAATTAAGGTAGAATTTCAAGAGTGTTAGTAACAATGATATCTTGTGCATCAACATACTTCTCAAATTCGGTTGTGCATGCTTTACAAATGAAATGCATGCCACACTTTTCCAATAGGGAAACTCTCATGCATTTTCTTGCATAAATTGAATAGTACTAACTTTGCATGCCACACTTTTCCAATAGGGAAACTCTCTTGCTAAGAATACAAGCACAAAGGTCCTATGTTTATGGTAATCCATACACCATGTTAGTCACCAATAATTTTTTTTATTTCTTGAGGCCAAGTTTCCAAAAATCTTGCAGACGCGCTAATTGATTTAGAAGACAGGTAAAATAAGAGAAGGTCTAAAGATGAAAAGAAATGTTAAATCTGGGGGAGGTGCTAAGTTGATCAGGCCTGAAAATTCATGAACTGTGATCCGCCGAGATCAATGGGCGAGAACAGTTGCAGAGGTTAAAGTTGCGCGGAGTATAACACCTAAAAGCGGTCCCACAATTTAAACCATGAGTTTCTCTTGAGGGTACGTGGCATCACTAGGCGCATTGTGGAATGAAAGGTGGATTTCCTCAAAACCACTTTCTCACACCCCCACAAAGTTGAAATCTATAAAAGGTCGTCGATTTATTTATTTCATTTTTTTATTTCTTTCGAATACTGGAACCATTAGAACCTTGGTGCGACCATCGTTTTCCACTTGCAGCCCAAAAATACACCATATGCACACCATTTATTTTCGTTTCCAGGTATTTACATCATAACCATGGATCCCATTATAACCTCAGTGACAAAAACATATTCTACAATAATAGAAGAATCCCTAATTGACAGGGGTGTAGATGTTTTCGATGTTGAAATCACCATTTTCCCTATCTATGTGTCTAGAAGTAATTTGTCTGATATAATCGATAAAAGTATACCATTCCTAGAAGTAGTCCAGGCCACCATAGTACCCTATGCTGTCAAAATTTCTTTCCCATTCCCTGAATTTGTAGGTTGGTGCACTGAACAATATTCTCATGACGAAAGGGTCATTGTCAATAAATAGGGGTCCTAGGTCTTGTGTAGGATAGAATGTCTGTCAATTCGAGAATCCCTTGGTATACCAGAGTCTTTTTCTGCAAATTCTGAACCATTCAATGAAGAGAAATTGATTTGGGTATATAGGGAATGTCCATCAAAAGTCTGAATCCTTTTTTTATAAAAAATTGTCAAACTTGAACAGTTTTTAGAAAGTCTTTCTGTGCCATTGAATGTCAATATAATGGTCATCAAAGTTCAATGGGTCTTCTCCTTATTGAGTCAAGTCTTAGGGCTATACAGTGACAAGTATGTAGTGGAATTCATGCTCGATTTCCTTTTGACCTTTTTCAAGTCCGAGTCTGGTTTGGCAGTCTGCATTAACTTTGATAAATTCCTAGATGATACTATTCATAAACAACTAATGAATTTCCACTCCCTGAGGCATTTCAGATACTATACTTATCTGTTGAAACTTTTCCCAACAAGTAACAACATAGAATTTCTTGAAGCAACATTTGTGTCAACTGAATGCAAAATAATTACATTGCTCATCTTCACTAGCAAAGTTATGCCCAAGATTTATAGTCTGATTTTCAATACTAGCCTGCCTAGAGTTACAGATGACATGAGAAGTTATCTACAACCAAATCTAGAGAACAGAGTGGGAGTTGGGTATTATTCATGCATTCAACAATAATATGGGTTTATGGTTGTCATGAATCTCCTTACCTATTGCCTGTTTTTATAACTCCTATAATCTTTTCCCTTGAATTCATCAGACACATAATTATATCTGAAACAAATCATTTCTAATCTAGGTGGATATCGGTGGCCACCCACCTTTTCCAACTGGCTCAAAACAATTTTATGGCAATTTTGGTAATTTAATATTTTTAGCAGTTTTTAACTTTCGGGGTCATTTTGAGGGCCTAAATGAAGGTTTTCCGGGATCGATATTCTCAATGATAGCCAAATTCATGATTGAGCCCCCAAAATAAATCTCCTCGATGATACATTTCCAATGGGATATCATGCGCCTAAAACAAAGATCGTATGCAAAAGTTACGACCCCGAGAAGTTGATGTACTAACTTACCCAAACGGGGCCCACATGACTTTTGGCACTTCATCTCCTAGGGTTAGGTTTTTGGCATTCCTTTTTATTGTAAAAAGGCCTTCAGAGCCTCATTGTAATCATCTTCTTGCGAATGCGAGTAGCCGTCACATATCTTCTCAAAGATGAGATGCCACCATTCTAGAGAGTCTTTCACTCTGTATTTTTACAGTCTCTGTACATTTATTTCATTAATAGAAATCGTGTATTACTGTATATTTGTGTTTATGGTTGCATATATGATATATTTCTGTTATATTATTGGATATCCACGATATCTCTGTGCATTTCTTTATTATATCTCCGCTCTCATTTCGTGCAGAAAATAATCCGGATCAGTGGTATCCGAGCAGGCTGCTCGTGATCATTTTTCAGTGCATGTCTCCGACGAGGTCTGAGTATAGAAAGTTGGGTCTCGAGCTTATCTCTCTTGAGGACAACCTCTCTCGCACACCCAAGAAACCCTTAATCGCGGAAGAAAAGAAAAATTATGGATCACGCGATCCTATCAGTATGTTGCTTGAGCAAGCTCTCAAGCGACAGAGGGATGAAATGATGTAGAATTTTTCCCACATCCTTCAATGCCTGTCGATAGCAACATGCACATCTTCATCAAGAGGCCACTTTGGAAGCACCTCACCTTTCAAGGTACAAGTTAATTTTGATATTCCTGTATTTGAAGGAAAAATAGATGCAGAAGCCCTAGACAAATGGTTAAATTTGCTAGATGGTTATTTCTCTGTTCACAATTTTTTCGACAGAGAAAAATCACCTTCAAAATCCTTAAATCTCTCCCTCATGTCAAACATTGGTGGGAAACTTACTGGGAGAAAATTTCCATAGAGGAGTCTAGAATATATGGGCTCGAGCTCACTTGGGATTTTTTTGTGGATGTGGTAAAGGAACAATATTACTGTGTTGGAAACTATGAGGACCAGTACATGCGATGAAACACACTATGGAAAGAGAGGTGCCAAGAAGTTCCGGAGTTCACCAATACCTTCCATACCTTGCGCACCAAGATGGGTATCAAAGACTTCAAACAACATTTGGTTTTGAAATACCATGGGGCTCTACACAGATACATTCAAACTGAAATGGATTTTCTAGACATCTCATCACTCAGTGCTGCTTATCGATATGCTGTTAAAATCGAGCAAAAATTTAAGCACCAGAATAAATGAGAGTTCAGGTCTGCAAATCCGAAACAACCAAAGTATGACAAAGACGAACCTAACAAACAGTCTCCTGAAAACTAGTCCAAGCCATAGGAAAAGAAGGGTCATGGGAAGACAAATAAGGACACCGAAAAATGGTGTGATTTCCACAAAATCCCCTAGCACAACACCTATGAATGTCACTCAAAATAGTCATTTGTGGCTGAGATCAAAGATAAGGAGCTGAACCCTGATTCATAATCTAATTATGAAAATACTGGTAAATGACAGATCATTGACACAGACCCCACTGATATTGTCATGACCGCAACAATTCAACTAGAAGAACCAATAGATCCTAAAGAGGGGGAGTGCCTTTTTCATTCACATATGTGGGTGAAGGGGACCCCACTGTATTTTATTGTTGATAGCATAAGCCAGAAGAACCTCATCTTAGTAGAGGTCGTCAAACATTTGGGATTGTCGAAAACACCACACCCGCAACCATACAACATCGGGTGGCTTCACCAAGGACAAGATCTCCATGTCAACCAACAATGTCGATTTTCATATGACATCCAACCCTTCAAGGATGTGATATTATGTGATGTTTCCCCATTGGATGTCTGTGATGTCCTCTCGGGCCAACCATATATGTGGAGATGCCATGCTGTTTATGAGTCTAGACCTCGTAGTGTCATTGTTACTTTGGGGGGTCATCTCTACAAAATACTAGAGGTAGTTCCGACTATTGTTCCACCTAAACAATGCCGCAAGGTAGTATCTCATACTGCAAAATTTAGCTTCTTCATCATCTGTTCAAAAGGGGAACAGAAGGACACTGTAACCACTATAGCCTCACCCGAAGCACCTTCTATCCAATAGAAGCAGGTCGACAAGGTTGCAACAAAGCGCAAAGATTCCTTCTGCACACCGTCCTCTCATGTAGCTCAACTTATTTAACAGCCTCAGCCTCAATAGGTTTGTGACATAATTCCACAAACTGAGTAGCGCGACGTCTCTAGCAAGGCAAGCATCTCACCAAGATGCAGATTCAACAAACACTTTTCGCTCTCCCCTGGGCACTCAACGCAATGGGGACCATTGATTCCTAAGGAGGGAGGATTGATCCAGGTGGATATCGGTGGCCACCCACCTTTTCCAACTATCTCAAGACATGATTGATCCCCCAAAATGAATCTCCTCGACGATACCTTTCCAACAGGATATCATGCACCTAAAACTAAGATCGTATGCAAAAGTTACGACCCCGGGAACTTGATGTAATAACTTACCCAAATGGGGCCCACATGACTTTTGGAGATTCATCTCCTAGAGTTAGGTTTTTGGATGTCTATGGTTTTTGGCATTCCTTTTAATTGTAAAAAGGCCTTCAGATCCTCATTGTAATCATCTTCTTGCGAATGTGAGTAGCTGTCACATCTCTTCACAGAGATAAGCTGCCACCATTCTAGTGAGTCTTTCACTTTGTATTTTTACAGTCTCTGTACATTTCTTTCATTAATATAAATTGTGTATTACTGTATATCTATGTTTATGGTTGCATCTCTGATACATTTTTGTTATATTATTGGATATCCGCGATATCTCTATGCAATTCTTTATTATATGTCCACTCTCATTTCGTGCCGAAAATAATCCGAATCAATTTCCTAAAGTTGCATAGAGCCTCCAACCATAAGTTCCCTTTTGTCATTGGCCCCTTTATTGTCAAGTACAGATCATGTTTATCTCAAGTTCAAGCAAATATCAAAGATTTTGGTTTTGCACAGTTACAGGGAAGAAGGTATGATCCACACCAGATCATATCCAAAAGAAGACATATGAACACAAATTCTCCTTATTAGCATGAATAGGTTGAAGGTTTTGATAGGTTGGCAAATCTAGAAGTCTATGTTGATGTGGAAGTGACCTTGCATCCAATTCAAACACAACAGGTGGAAGTAACCTTGCAACCAATTCAAACACAACAAGCTCCTCATAAGCTGATGATTAAAGTTCCTAAAACAAGTGTTTACAACAAGAGAAGCATTTCAAAGGCTATGGATATTGATGACCAACAGACTATCAAAAAGAATATGAAGGTTACACAACCAACACATATTATGGATTTAGAATATGACGAATCCAGTGATCAAGAAAATCTAAATATGGTGGAAAGTGGTACTAGCATTGTAGAGATTGAAGAAGGAAATAAACTCCAAAGTGAGGGAAGCTCAAGAACCTTTTGCAGTAAGAAATATATTTTTGATAAAACATCTGGGTCAACTTATCAGTCTAGGGAGGATTTGGCAAAACAATATGCTGAGAAGGGAAATATAGCTTTAGGTGAGATTAAGGATTTATTCCCTGAAGTGGAAACAATCTCTCATCATAAATCTTCTCTATTCACAGTAAGAGATGTTGAAACTAAGACCTTTAACATCACATTTGCAGAAGAAGACAAATTTTTTGAGATAAAGATAAAATATGACAACATAAGTTCCCCAGACAAGGTCAAATTCCACAGGAAAACTAGTGACATGTTATATTCTGATTACTTGAGTTTGAACTTGAAGAATTCAAAATTGTTATCTTATGCAGAAAAATTGGAAAGACAATTGAGGCAATAAAAGGCATCTAACATAGCTTGGAAAACTTAGGTTAAGAGGTTCGAGTCTGAAGGTTCCCAAGGGGTGAAGTCTTCATTAGATGAGAAAGACAAAATAATTCAAAGTTTGAAGAAGAGATTGAAAATGCCTACTATAGAGAATCCAAAAACAACATAATTGGTAGTTCTGGAACAGGAAAAGACAACACTTCATCAAGAGACACTAGATTACAAAGCTAAGGTGTTGCAACTGGAACACGAAAAGGTGAAATGGTGACATGAAAAGACATAATTTCTAAATAAGGCTATGGTTTCAGCTCCTACTGCAGAAATTGGATCAAATACTGAAGAAATTGTCTAGGATATGTCACAAGTTAGCTTGAAGTAAGGAGAAATCAAAGGATTGAAGGAAAGTATAGAGAAATTGAAGCAGGAGATGCATGCAAAAGATGAAATGATAGCTCAATTTCAAAAGGAGAATGCATTCTTGCAAGAGAGAATAAATAAATTAAAAGTGAGATTAAGAGGCAAAGGTCTGTTACATGGGGCCAAGAATATCATTTGGGACTCTATAGATGTTGAAGCTACCAAATTCAGATCATATTTGAATTTCATTAAGGATAGAGACAACATAGCCATTACAACTAGACATAAGTGTATTTTTGTGAATGCAAACTTAGCCAAAAAGCCATCAAAATGGGCCTAGAACGCCATACATTTACTCAAATATGTTCCTAATGTAGAGCTTCAAACCATTGGAGTTAAGGACACAACTACATTGATTATTTGGGCTAGGAGGGTTATCGCCAAACACAACCTTTTGAAATCAGTTCAAGCCAAAGGAACACAGATGGAGCGGAGTGTACATGAGTTTAAAGATTTATTTGAAGAATTGTTTATCAAAGGTCTTCCACCATTTTGGGATGGCAAGGGAAAATTGTATGACTAGGAAGAATACAATACTCATTTGACTCATTCCAGAATGGATCATTCTAAGTTTGAAACCCTGGAGGAGAGTTTGAAAGGAGCCACTTTAGTTGACCAACTGATTACCGACTTTGAGATTTTGAATCAGTTCAAAACAGCCAAGCTTGGACTGCCAGTCATGTCATATGATTCTTGCATTGACTTGGATATTCTGATAAAGGAGATGACAGATTACAACATTCCTTCTGATTTGCAGTGGAAGGAAATAGTCTGGCTAGGTAAGACAAAATGCAGTTTTCCAGGGCCTAGTAGATGATGTCCATATGTCAACAAAGTACAACAAATCATATGAAAGGTCGAAGAAGCGTTAAAGGGTGAAGAAAAGGACCAAACTACTGAAAGGGATGAACCACAAATTTTGTGAATGATTTCTTTCCTATTTCCGTAATAGGTTTCAAACTGAAACAATTCTTTCCTATTTTGTAATTGGTTTCAAACCAAAATAGTTTCTTTTCTGTTTTAATCGGTTTCAAAACGAAACGTTTTCTTTCTAATTTTATTGTAATCGGTTTCAAACTGAAGGAACTGATTTTGTTTAAATGTTAGGAGTTCTGAATGTATGGGGCATTGGTAGAAGTGCAAGGGCATGAAATATAACTATTCAGAATCTGAATGGAATGCACATGAAGATGTCCTGAACTTTCTACGAAAATATTCTAATGGCGGTGGTCTTATATTCGTCTTCTTTCTTCATATGTATTTCATGTGTTCTTGATTTCATTTCATTATCTCCTGTTTAAATTGGATATTTAAAGGTCCATAATTCATCTTGTGATGCTATCAACTTAAGCAATTTAAACTATGTTAAGTTCCTCCTAACTAGGTCATAATTCATCTTATTTTATGCTTTGGTGCAGTTATCTGTTCTCCTTTCTTCTTACACCCTGCAAATTTCAATTTATAATTTAGACTCATTACCTCATTTATCCTTTATCCTCTGGAGAGTTCTAACTACCAGTCAGTGCTTTCATTTGTTTTTTAGATGTTTGATTCTATAGCCCTATGTATCCCTCCCTTTCTTGCGAGCGAAATCATAAAAAACCCTTTCAAAGAAACAAAACCTAGCCATCGACTTGTTAAAGAAAACTTATCTGTTAGAGACCAAGTGACAAGAGAGAGCCCTCTCTGAGCTGAGTAGGCTAGTACCCATCTCCAAAGTGGTTTGCAGGTTACCTTTTTCATTTTTTTTCACAGCCAAAACAAATTTACAGAATGATAATACACCATATTCAATTTATGTAGTAAAGTTAAACTAGAGAAACTTAAGTATCCATACCTTCAATGACATAGTCTCCTAGAGTCAATTGTTGTTGCCAATGAACAATTAGCACCAATTTATTTTACTTACATTTGATATATACCATCTTCTTCATAACTTGAGCTATGAGTGCATATCCTTTTTGAATTTCAATTATCATGTGCATTTTATCTTCAAATTCAAATTTCAAATCTAATTCTTTGTTGATGTCACATGTCTCACCTATATGTAGCAACACAAGTACATCACCTTCACCATCAATCTTTGGGGTCCTTTTATTGCCAAATTTTTATCTCATTATGTAGTGGTTCAAACTTTCCAAATTGATTACGCCTTCCAGTCATATGTCTGGTCACACCAAATTCAACGTACCAAGCATCTTTGAAAGTATCAATCACAACAAGTGATGTGACCAGTGCACCTTCCTCAGTGTTGTTATCATAATTATTCTTTGTCACATTTAATGGATGATTCTTACTCTACTCATGTATTTTCTTGTATCAATATTGTGCATTATATCCTTTATATTTATAGTAGTAACACACAACAATATTTTGTCAATATTTCTCTGCATTCTGCAGATTTCCTTCTCAAAAATTCATCTGCTCAAATTTCTTCCCTTGATAGTTCTTCATTTTTTTCATTATGAGAGCTTGATCAAAACTTTTACTTTTGAACCTATTCAAGTGTTGTTATTTTTTGGAGTAACATGCCACCAGGAAAATCAAGTAAAATTGTTCCAATTCTTCCTGAAACATTCAAATTGGTTACAAAAGTTTGAAATACCTCATTCAACCAATATTTTTGTCAAAGAAACCAAATCCTTTGGATCCATTTTATCACCAATTGCAACCAGTTGGTCAAATACATCTTGTATGTGTATCACATAGTCAACAACATTATTTTTGTCACAAAGTTTCAAGACCTACAATCGGTTACCTAAGTAAAGACTGCCAATTTATTCAAGATCTCATAAAAATTATATAGTGTAGTTCATATATTATGTGAACTCTTCATGTTCCTAGTTTGAGGAATGATATGATATAGCCCACTAGAAATTATGATATACTATTCATCTTCAACATGTGCCCCAAACTTCACTAAATCAATATGTTGCTTCAGTAGGAGAAACTTCCTTACTATGTACAATCTTCAATAACCTATGTTTCATTAACACATTTTGTATCTGGAATTTCCAATTGGATTAGTTATATCCATCCCATGTGATCTATAATAGGGGAATGCTTGAAGAGGTCAAAAAAATTATCCCCCTTGCTTAATAACCAAAATACATTTAATATTGATACATATTTTTAAATTTCCAGAATGATATCAAACTAGGATTTTTTACCATGTTGGGAAGGAGGCGGAATTCTTCTGCGCAGTTGAAAACCAATGCAATTCTAATCCTTTCTAGAATATTTTGATTGATGTGTTACACACTCATATAAAAACTCCCAACCATTCTTAATGTATTTTTAGGTTACACAACCTATTCATATAAGTACAACATAACAAGTTCTTCCTACAAAAATTGCATATTGCATCACACATGCACTAGTTGATAATGAATGACACCCAAGAATGTTAACAAAATCATTGAAAATAGGTTAATTGTTTTTTCATATGTCAACACATATAATTTTAGGCGAACTTAAAGTAATTGTGTACCAATCATCATAGTAAAATAACTAACAACTGAATGTGCAAAAAATACAACTATTGTTTAAACTGTGGCATGTATAGTATGGCTACATAAGGTAGAAGAGTGGATTTAGGTAAATAATCTTAACTGCATCAACATACAACACTTTGGATCACATAGAAAATATCATAGCTTTGAGCTCACTACAAAAATATCCTTACAACCTATGGCTCAAAAATGTTTTATAGCTCTTTGTTCACTATTTACCTTAGCTTGTTCAAGCTCCACTTTGTTCATTTGTCATATCTCTCTCATATGGTTCATATATTATTTCATTGCATATATAACAAGGGCTGCACGGAAGCTTAGTCCCTACCAAGTAGATTTGGAAATGGAAATGATAGTTTGATTATGGCTCCTCTGGTTTCATAACCTTTGTACTTGAAAGATCCAATCAATTGGTAATTATGGGTAATTATGGTTGAATATGTGATCACCGAGAGAATATTTTAGGCAATTGTTGTATATATTTTTAGTAAAGGTATGAATATGACATGAAGTAAGAATCATTCTTTTGTGGATGAAATTCCTCTAAAAACTAAATATAATATGACGATATAACAACAAATTATGAATTTTAAATTTTCATTTCAAGAGTAGCATGAAATGCTTAACTATGGTTTAATATGTGGTAATTGTATAATATGTGGCAATTGTATGGCAAGTTTT
>ML777932.1:168006-187738 GCA_009831015.1 Picea engelmannii | reverse complement strand
CATCAACCAAAAACTCTTCAAGCTCAAGGACAATAGTACTAGTGTAACTCTTTTGTCAATTTGATAAGGAAAAAATTAGTTAATAATTGCAAAAAATTTCAAAATCAAATTGTTGATTTTTTCAAATTTAATATTCATTTTATTGTTGATTAAAATTATATAGCTATTTTTGTTGTTTATGGTCCTAAATATGTAATTTGTTATATGTAAATCAATAGTGAAAGTTTGCAAATCTTAAGATAACAACATAGATATGTTATAAATCTGTGTTTTTTTAGATCTTAAGAAGGTGTAGATTCAAGATTCTTCTCAGAAAATCGAAGGTAAATGGAGGAATATTTTCCCTTTCCATGTTTCTGAATCCTCGAGCTTAATCTCTCACCTCTCCTTGCAAAATCCCAAGTGGGATTCATCACACCAATGGGAAGAAGAAGTCAAGAGTATTAAACTTTGCAACACGACCAACAAGCAACGAAGCACCTCTAGCGAGGGATTATTTTCCAAATTAGATTGTAAGTGAGGTCACTTCTAAAAAAATAAATGCCAAAAACCAAGATCATGACGTGAATTTCATGCCATTCCTATTGTTTTACTTCATGCACTTGGCCCTTCCAAAGATCACGGGGATCCCAACTCTCCATTTCTCTCTCCATGTATAGAATATATTCCATCATACAATTAATATCTATTGCATTTGGTTCAATGAACTCCAACAGATCCACATCCTCTCAATGCTGTCAGTCAACGCCTAGCAAAATCACATCATATTTTTTCAATCACACATTGAGTCCAGCTCTTAAATCCTCCATCATTTTGTGCACACACCCTTTCAAGGAAATACTTGACTATATTTGAGCAACAAAGGTGGAAAAGAGTCATTCAAGAATCACCATCTACATGATAGGTGGCATCACAAAGATTATTTCTTTAATCGATGAGAAAAATATCATTTTTTAAATCTTAAATTAACAAAGAAATTTTAATTAAATAGTAAATAACAATTTCAAGTGCATCCACTCAATGAGGAAAAAAAAGGATATAGGAAACATGTAAGAGTAAATATAGGATAAGAGGTTGCCCGATGTGATGAATAATCTTTATTTGTAGTTTTAAATAAAATAATTACTTCTGCATAGAGTGACACAAGGGTGGGTGAATAATATTCAATTAGTAATTGAATAATTAGTATTTTTCATGAAATAGACAAACTGCATGAGTCTAAAAAACTATATAAGAAAGGAGGATTAGGTTTAAGAGCTAACCTTTTTGCACCCTAATGTTGGATGTATTTCATAATACTCAATTCTTCTTGGTGAGATGGTGTTGAATTTGGTCTCAATATCTGTGTATCTACTTTGGAGGTGGGGACCTCATATGATTTAGAGGAGCTACACAATCTGAATTGCTAGTTTTTGAACTCTTCTCATACAACTTATTGCAGCTCAGGGGTCATTGTGTTAGGATGTTTATCCACTTAGGAGTTAGTTAAAATCAACTTGGTCTAATGTGTCTTTAGGTAAAAGTGTGTTTTTTTAATGTGCATTAGTATGCATTTGTAGTTATGTAATCTGATGGTCATGATATGTACTAGACATAGAGTTACCCAATGACTCATATTCTCCTTGATCTTAATGACTATATTGATCCATGACCTAACACCCAATTGGTTCATGATATTTATTTAAAGAGAATAGAAGGTCATTTTCTAATGATCGATTGTGAGTAAATCTCTTGTAAAATATTTTTCTTTTGCATTAATATATTTTCTTAGGTGGCCACGTTGGTTGGGGCCATGCATTATTTCCCTCTTCAAGGGTTTAAACCACATAAAAACATTAGTGTTATGATCTTCAATCTAGTTGCATGAGTAGTTGCTTAAGGTGTCCATCCTATGTGAGAATACCTTTTTTTGTTGAACAAGGTATCATAGTCCATTTGAATACATTCTCTCATTGTAGATCAAGATTCAATCCGTTTTTCTGCATTTTTGGGTTATGCTATTTCTACATATTTCTGGGTTGGGAGGATTGTTCCATTGCATATGGAGTGCATATTTTAGTTAAAAATTATTTTCATTTCACTTAAAAATGTCTCCATTTGCTTAAGATACAACCATTTTTTCCACATCCGAAGGTATAAAGTTTGAATACACCCTTTAATTTTTTTTGACAGAGTTAATATTTCAGTTTTATGTTTTTATTCCCAATTTGCTACTCTATGAACTAGTCTGCATATTCTCTTTGTCATGTGGTTTGTGTGATATCAACAAATTAGAAATATAACATAAAATATTTTATTTTCTGCATATGTTCTTTTCTCTATTCTTTATGAGAGCTTGACAAATAAAAAGCATAGAGAAAACTTGCATTTTTCAAGTAAGCTAACAAAGATCTAACCCCACTATTGTTGAGATTCATATTTTTTTTTCAAAATTTCACTTGTTTTTGTGTGCAGTCACGTTGATTTTTTTGCAAGAAAAAACAATGGTTTTTGAGGTAAGCACATACTTCGAGGAAAAAAGTAAAAAAAGAGATTATAAATGCCCCCTCCATCATATTTGATATACATTTTTCAATAGCTCACTTGGTTGAAAGTTACTTTATTTAATAAGAGGTCTCGAGTTCAAGTATTTTTTTTTAAGTTACTTTTTGAAAAATTTCATGCAACTTTGAGTTATCTCATACCTTTATTGTAAAGTGCATTTCACTTAAGTTATAAAAGTGAACCACTATAAAGTAAATTTAATATTCTTTTTTCTAAGTTACTTTTTGCATACACTTTTAATTTATAAAGTAATTTCATTGTAAAAGTGTTTCTCACTTATTCTATAAAAGTGGGTCATTTCATAAGTAACTTATTTGTAAAAGTGAGTTTAAAGGAAAAATCAAGAGGGGATTGTTTTTTCTTAGCTACCTCATTGTGCATCAATCACCAAGTGAGCCAAATTCTTTGTACCACATGGTGCTTTTGTTACTGTTTATGCCTTTTTAAAAAATGGCATAAATTTCACATTAGAAGTCCATTTTTAGTGTTGGTTTTTTGAAACAACCTACGTTTTTGAGACATTTCCATATAAATAGTCAGTGTAATCTTTCGAAACCATATTACATGCATATTTTAATATGGCCACTCTAAGCGATCTTTTTCTTACTAGTAGCAACTAATTCTCATGGAAACACCATATGGAGGATGTACTAAGAAGTAAAGGATTGTATCAAATTACCTTGGGAAAAGAAAAAGCTCCCACTGATGCTAAAAATAAATACAAATGGGATAATAAATGACGAAGAATGTGTATTAATCAAAATTTCCATCTCTTTTGATTTATGGTTTCATATTCAAGGATTGGATGACCTAGATGAAGTTTGGGATAAGCTGAATAAGGTATTTTGTAAACACAATGTGATTTGAACCCACCAACTGAAGAATCAAATAATTTCTTTTTAAGTCCTAATGATTTCTATTGCGTTGAAGATTATTTATATAAGTTCAAAACACTTAAGACTTTTACTTAAAGAATGTGAAATAGACATGAAGGATGACTGATATATATATGCTATTCTTGCTAATCTTGGTATTGCATATTCTATATTTGTATATACCTTTTGTGCCACCATAGATGCTCTAGGGGATTCTTATCAAGAACCCTCTCTTTGTGATTCTTTGATTATAGAGAAAGATAATCTCTTGCAACTTGGAGTGATCATCACTATAGGTACATCTAACAAAGCCTTAGTTTCTCAACCGAAAAATAAATCCAAGCATGCAAAGAAGAAACATCCTCATAACAACAAATAAAACAAGGGTCCCAAATCCCCTTAACCAACTTCTACTCCCAATGGTGAGAAAGGACCAAAATAAAAAAGTAAGAAGATTGACAAGCATTGCAATTTTTGTGGGCAATATGTTCATTTAGAGTCTAAATGTTTTAAAAATAAGGGAGCCTTAGAAGTAATAATGAATAAGAACAACATCAACTTAAATCTTCTTCTTCTAACACTTTTTCTCATGAAAATGCACTTTATGCCTCTGGTTTCTCCTTCAATGCAACATCTACTTCTTTTTCTTATGAGTGGCTTATTGATTATAGAGAATCTTATCATATGTTTTAAGACCCCTAAGGCCCTAAAACTCATTTATTATTATTTTATTAGTTATGATTAGGTTAAATTAGTGGTAGGTTACATCATACTCACTTTATCTCCTATTTATAATAAAGGAGAATCATTTTTATAAGCATCTCATCGTATCTTCTAAATTGGATATATTGTAAAAGGAGGTTTCCCCTTCAAAATGGACTATATTAATTGATTTCTTATCATTCTTAAGGTGTTGGATCATAATAGTTTGTATCAGAGCATTGATCCTAGGGTTATTTTGCTTTAAGAAAGTCATCTTGACATTTTTGCTAGAACTTGTTTTCTGGGGCATTTGAAACAATGAAATTTGGAGGTTACTTAGGAGACATATTGTCTAGTAAAAATGTTAAGTTTTGGTTTTTTATACTTTCAGATATATAGCCTATGGAGGATATAATTTTAAACTCGTCTTGAAATCAATTTTAAACAATTAATCTTGAAATTTTCACTACAATTTTTTTTTTCTGGGAAGTTTCAGATAGTGAAATTTTGTGGATTGAAGAGAAATGTTAAAGTGTAGGTGGTCAAAATTTCAGGTTTTGGTTTGGTATAATTTCAAAGATATAGTCCATGGAAGACAAGGTTTGTGACTAATCCTGAAATCAATTCTCTTGACATTTCCTATATAATTTTTTTTAGTGAAGTTTCAGACTTTAAAATTTTCAGAATCCCGAGTTGACAAAGTGAAGAACATGTGAAAATGTTTTTTTTTTTGAACTTATTATATTTTATGATATATTTATCATGGAAGTTAGGGTTTTTACAAAAGTTAGTTTTTGGCAATTTTAAGAGTTATNTGTGTGTGTGTGTGTGTGTGTGTGTGTGTGTGTGTGTGTGTGTGTGTGTGTGTGTGTGTGTAGGATTTGTCATTACGCGGGTAAAACTGTGGTTGGGGAAGAAAACACATATAAAATACACATGGTTTCATGCAGCTGGAAACCTGTGTAACCCTTATTGGTACCCCTTCAAGTAGTACCACATTAGACAATACCTATAGCCAGAGTCTCACTTTCATGTACCTTGGGTATATAGGAAGCCCCCTAGGTATACCTGAAACCATCCTTAGATAAGATATTCAATTGTCTTGTTTCTACAGTACACTGAGAACAACACTTAGGCCTACCACTCTCTAGTACCTGGGTAGTCAGGTAGTACATCTAAGGTCATGATTGAGCCTCCTTAGTACTATCTAAGGGCCAAGTACTTTTTGGACCCCACATGTATATCAAAGAGCTATATCACTTGACACTCTCTTGTCCTTAGGAACCAATAAATTTTTTCCATGGCTCCAAAGAAAGATCCAAAAATTACTTCACCAATTAAACCTCAAAAAATATCCTCCATGACTCATGAAGAAAATGAAGAGATACAAAACCAACTATCAAAATTGAATAGTCCAATTGATGAATTGAATGATAGGATAATGAAAAAAGTTGATTTTATGAATACTCAAACATAAATGAAAAGGAAGATGACTGAAAATAAGAAAATAATGATGGAACAATTGGAACAAAAAATGGATGGAAAGTTGGAACAAATGGAATAAAATATTATGGAAGCATTAAATGGTAGGTTCCCTAAAATTGATAAGGTGTCTAAAGGGAATCGTGAAAATAAATGTAGTATTCAGGTTGGACAACTTTCCAATAAGAATAATTTTCTAGGGGGATTTAAATCCAATACTAGAGTTACTTATGGATGTTCTCCAAAATGAGTGAACCTTCTGAAGGTTGAATTAAGGAAGTTTGATGGAATATAGGTTTTTACTTGGGTGAACCAAATAAAACAATATTTTTAACTACATAATATTATGGATGATAAGCAAAGGATTCACATAGAAAATTTGGAATTTGAGATAAAACCATATCAATGGGTAGTTAAAATAAACCCCCCTTATTATCATTATGCTTGGGTTTTATTTACAAGAGACTTAGAAGCACAATATGGGAATGTTTGGGAACAAGTCTACTTCAGTCAATTGACAAGATTCAAGCATTTTGACATTAAAGATTATAATTCAAAATTTCAGGTATTTCCACAATGGTGGATAACATAAGTGATAAACATTTGTTGGAAGCTTACATGGGTGGATTAAAAGAAGACATTAAACATGAAATTTTCCTAAAACATCCTAAAAATATTATGGAAGCTATGCAATTTGCCTTTTTTATTCAAGCCAAGAATAAAGCTACATACAAGTCTACCAGTGGAGCATATGCAGAAAGTATAGATCGTTTTGGGGTTCATAAGACAACTGTACCTCAGCCTACTCAAATATCAAAGAGGGAAATGGAGGAAATAAGAGAAAAAGGACCATGCTTTGGTTGTAACAAAAAATGGTGAAAAGGGAATAAATGCCAAGAATTTTTTCTTTTCACCTTGGAAAATAATAATGAAGAGGAAACAAAGGCATCTACACAAAGAAATGAAGAAGAACTTGTCAACTTAAAAGAGCAGAAAATAGAGGCATAAGTTGTGCACAACATTGATTCAGATAGGTGCGAAATATATTTTCATGTATTGATAGTTTTGTTAGCACCTCAAACCCTAAATATTGTAGGTTATATTAAAAATAAAAAGGTTATAATGCTCATTGACTCAGGTAGTACCCATAACTTCATTGATAAACGATTAGCAAAGCAAATCAATCATTTTGTATATCTAGTGACAAATTTTCAAGTTTTGGTTGCTAATGGTGGGAATATTGATTATGTGGGAAAATTCCACAACATTAAGTTAAGTATGGGAGAATATAATTTGGAAATCCCAATGTATTTCATTCCCATTGGAGGTGTAGACATTCTAGGTATTCAATGGTTGAGAACATTGGGTACAATTTCTACAAACTCTAACAAATTATTCATGAGATTTGAATTGGAAGGAATTCAATATGACTATAAGGGTTAAAATATGGGCCTTCTCAAGTCATCATCTCTCATAGAGTGGAAAATATCATAAAAATGGTAGAAATGGAGTTGTGGTTAAACTTTATTCTATGGATATTAAGTAGGAAGATGAAAATAAAATAGAGGAATTAAGATGCACCTTGGAAAATCATTATAGGGTGTTCCAAGAAAATCAAAGGCCTTATATATATCCTCATCAAAAAAATGGGGAATTTGAGAAATAGTACAATACATGATATTATCGAAAATTTGTTAAGAACTATGCACACATTGCATGCCCACTCACATCTCTCTTGAAGAAAAATTCATTTGCATGGAATGAAGAGGATACCTTGAAATTATCACTTCTAAAAGATTCTGTGTCCTCTGCATTAGTATTGGAAACACCTAATTTTGCTAAAACATTCATAGTCGAACATGATGCATCTAGACAAGGAATTGGAGAAGTATTGATTCAATAAGGGAGACAATTGGATTTGAAAGTAAACAATTAAAGGGAAAATACTAGCATATACATATGAAAAGGAAAAGGAAACAATTTTACTTGCAATAAAAAATGGCGACAATATCTCAATGGGAGGAATTTTAAAGTCGAGACATACCATGATAGTCTAAAGTAATTTTTGGATAAAACATTGTCATCAAAAGATTAACAAAAATGGGTAGCAAAAATGCAAGGGTTTGATTTTTAAATAATCTACAGAAAAGAGGAAGGACAATGTGGTTGTAGATTCCCTTTCTAGAATAGAAGAAGCCTCAAGTTTATATTACATTACATATTCCATTCCCATGTGGTTGGAAGAAGCTCACCGTGAATGGAAAAATGACATCTTCCATTCCCGACAACAGAACCATTTGTTGGCATAGGGGAAGACCCAGGGTTCAACGCTACAAGAGCGCACCAACAAAACCCTAACTACCATCCCTTTCGACAACACCTGTGAAGCAAATGAAGTCTCACCCGAGGTAGAGGCAGGGTGGTTGCAGGACTCAAATGTCTGCAACCTTAGCTGGGACACAGATATGTGGTTATATCGCCTATAGAGCACTTAACATCGATTATTCATCAATATTCAGTCCTTATTATACTTCATAGATAACACAAAGCATCACAACATTCACTTAGATCTAAGGTATCTTAGTACTTAGCAACAGTAAAATAGATTAGATCCAGTAGATCAACACTAATAATCTTCATACATATCATATCTACTATTCATACACATCTAATAAGCACAAAGCATAAATATATCCATCTAAATATACCAAAGCACTTAGCAAAAAATAGATAAGCACAACAAGTCAAGGCACAAATCATAACACACAGATTTACGTGGTTCACCCCCACCCTGGGGCTACATCCACCAACTCTTCTTCTTTATTATCGTCGCCAATCGGTTACAAGCACAAAGCTGTAGAAAATCTTACTTCACATAGGACAGAATATTTGCGCAACCCGCTAGATCCTTCTTCCTCTCCTTTCAGCACAAAGCCTTCTATATCTTCACGCAGGGACTTGCACTAAGCTCTGTAAGTCTATACAGAATGCACAAAACTCTCGATCACACAGATCCCTTCTTGGCACTTAGTCTATATCACATAGATATAATAAAATCCTCCTCTACTAGATGCCTAGATGTTTATTTATACATACAAAATGGGCCTAAGCATGGGTAAACCCATGAGCCGACATCCCTTTCCCATTACATAATCCCAAAACCCAAAAAGCGACCCGAAAGTGGGCTGAGATCCCTTGATCTCTGCTTCATCTAGCGCTCCATCTTCGACAGGCTATCGAAGTCCCAAAAACAATCAAATATGACCAAGTGTTCCCAAAACTTGGTCAAGGGCCAACAATACAAGATAGGAAATGCAATGTATAAAGGAAGGGATGAACTCTATGGAACATTATGAACTCATTCAAAGTTGAAGAAACAAATATTAAGGGAGTCTCATGATTATCTAATGGAAGGACATTCATGGTTCATAAAAAAACATATCAAAGGATAAAAAAAAAAGTTCTTTTGGGAAGGAATGAAGAAAAACATTCAAAAATTTGTAAGAGAATGTCAGGTTTGACAAAGAAATAAAAGAGAAATAGTAAAAACTCTAGGGTTAATTCATCCTTTACACATAGCAAATCAAATATGGGAAGATATATCAATGGATTTCATTAAAATTTTATCGAAATCAAAAGGTAAGGAGTCCATTTTTGTAGTTGTGGATAGACTTGCAAAATATGCACATTTTTTTGGAATTCAAAGTACATATACGACAAGTCAAGTAGCAGAACTGTTCATGCAGGAAATTCATATACTTCATGGATTTCCTAAAGTAATAATAAATGACAGAGATCCAAAATTTATAGGAAATTTTTTGAAATAATTATGGAAGATGAGTGGAACACATAGGGTGTCCACTCTGTGAACCTATGGCATAGCACATGTGATTATGGGATATTAAATAATATCCCTAATTTCACTAGATATCAATAGATACCTCCCAAAATCATTTTTTTGGATCCCCCCTCCCAATACATATTTCCAATAAAGAAAACCCCTATTTTTACTAGATACCCTTTTTACACCTCCAATACTTATAAAC
The DNA here is from genome assembly GCA_009831015.1 of Picea engelmannii. Taxonomy (NCBI): domain Eukaryota; kingdom Viridiplantae; phylum Streptophyta; class Pinopsida; order Pinales; family Pinaceae; genus Picea; species Picea engelmannii. The sequence goes on along the minus strand of ML777932.1, from coordinate 178,089 downwards.
CCTCTCGTCCGCCACATCCTCCCTAATACCTACAATATATTGACTTTGTTTTTCACAATTTAAAAACCCTTTTATGAATGAACGTGATAAGATATTGATCAACAAGGTGAATCCCCCGTGGTGGAACAACACTAGCTATGAAATCAACATATCATCCATAAACAAATGGTCAAACATAAATAGTTAACACATGTTTATAGGGTTATCTACATTGCTATTCTTCAGAAAAAAAATCTCAATCGGTGAAGTGGCTTCCTCTATCAAAATGGTGGTATAATACCACCTATCACACATCTACTAAGATGTAGCCATTTGAAGCCCTTTATGGATATCCAACTCCTATTATATACATTTTTTAGGACCATTCCAAAGTGGAGGTAGTAGAGTCACATATGGAAAAGACTAAAGAAACTTTCACAATTCTTGAGGAAAACCTTCAAATGGCCTAAAACAGGATGAAGCAACAAGCATATCAACATCAAAGTGAAAGGAATTTTGAGGAGGGTGATTGGGTATTTTTTATATTGAAACTTTATAATCAATCCTCTCTCAAACAAAAGAAGAATAAAAAATTAGCTTGAAAATTTTATGGACCCTATAATATTATTCGCAAGATTGGACAAGTAGCGTATGAATTATATTTTCCTTCTTCTCACATTCATAATGTTTTTGATATATCTTTCTTGAAATTTTTTTTGGGACAAACTATGCCAGTGCAGAAAAAACTTCTAGAATTAGATGAAGAAGGTAAGTTCATTATTGAACCAGAAAAAGTTATAGATAAACATTCTATATCTATGTGAAATAAAACCATTATGGAGTACATAATAAAGTGGAAGAATATGCCGCTAGAAGAAGTTACATGGGAAAATGATTAGTTCATGAAGAAATACTCTCAATTACAATCTTTGAGGGAAAATGTGTTTTAAAAATAGAGGGGCTATGTTAAGGCCCCTAAGGCCCTATGTTAAGGCCCTAACACTCATTTATTATTATTTATGATTAGGTTGGATTAGTGGCAGGTTACATTATGCTCACTTTATATCCTATTTATAATGAAGGAGAATAATTTGTATAAGCATCTCATCTAGTATTCTGAATTGGATATATTGTAAAAGGAGGTTTCCCCCTTGAAGTGGACTGTATTCATTGAATTCGTATCATTTTTAAGGCATTGGATCATAAAAATATGACTAAATATAAAATCGTTTTTCTACTTTTAATGAATGTAACACCAAACAAATATTTTTTTGTGATGAAATATATCTTAGTGTTGTAGGGTTTAGAACAATTCATGTAAATAATGGTTATTTCAATGATGTATTATGTATTCCAAGCATTTTCTGCAACCTTCTATTAGTATATCACATCACTCATTTAGGTGAAGGTAAAACTATAGAGTTTTCACCTCACCAAGTTGTAATAAAGGATTTAAAAGATCCTAGGCATGTCTTAGAAACTTGAATTATTGATGATACTACCAAGTTGTACAAATTTGACAACTTTGGGTCATTATCTTTTCCATCAGTTTTTTTTTATCATAGCAATGACTTGAGAAAACTTTGGTATGAATGGTTTGGTCATATAAACTATCGTTCATTGTAGCAACTACATAATCAAAATATGGTGACTAGTCTTCCTCTCATTTCTTGCAGAGTTTGTGTTTTCTTGGCAAACACCATCAAGACAATTTTGACAAACATGCCTATTGGGAAGAATATAATCCTTTGCATCTTGTTCATAGTGATTTGCATGGTTTGTTTCTTCTCCTTATTTATTTGGGTGCAAGTACTTCTTAACCTTCATTAATGACTTCCCGTTGTGGCCACAACAACCCCACTTTACTTTTTAATTTATAACCGAAAGGAAATCCCCCCCCTACTCACATTTGAACTCTAATGCCAAATTCTCCACTACTATGAGCCTAACGATTATTCTTTACCTACCTTGAGAGAGCCGGGGGTTTGGATATTTATTGATAATTGTCTTTGATGGAGGTTTGTTAATCCTTTTGATTTTATACTTTCAAATTTTTTTCATAATGCTTTTTGACTTATGATGCTTTATTGATATTTGTATGATGAAATTGACAAGTTATCTTTTGATACCTTTTGCATATTTCTAAGTACTTGATGATCATATGAGACTACAAAGTTTGATGTTCTATTTTATTCCTTGAATGTGTTTTATTTTGAGGAATTTCTGAATGGATGACTTAAATGAAGAGAATATATGCATTATGCATCCTCTTGCTTGCATGTTGTGCCTAATGTCTTCATATTTATGCTCAAGCTCTCATATGCTAATCATATTCTTTAGTTTCAAGCTCATATCATTAATTATTTTTATGAGTTGAGATTAGATACACACAACTTTAGAAACATTTATTTACAACAACATGTTGTTTATGAAAGGCCAAGATCATGGATGTTTGAAAAAATTCTTCTTTTTATTTCTTCATTTTGTAGACAAAACCTACACTTATTCATAAGTTTGTTGAAGGAAAAGGAAAATAATGTGATATTTTTGACATACTGACAAGTATTTTCTTCCTCGCATAGCTGATTTTATTCTTTCCATGATTACATGAGTAGGGTTGCAGAGTCACTGCCTTTACTTGACCACTTCAGCTCTAAAATTCATATGGGAAACCCTCGATATTCTTCCTCTGGAATAGAATTCTCTCTATTCATACCTTGTATATCACTTAATGCCAATGTTCAACATTCATAATCAAGCATTTTATTTCCTAAACCCTCAGTTGAATTTGTTGTTATCCCCATTGCATTTTTTCTTTCCATTTTCACTTCCATTCCAAGGCCTAAATTTTATTGTATTGTGTTATGTGGACAAAAACTTGATCCCTATCAGGAACTTTGATCCTTAATGGGATATCCCTCATCAAGAAGTGGATCCACCTTTTCTTACAATTTTTCCTGAGATCTGAGTCTCACAACGCTATCAGTTCCAATCACTCGAACTCTCCTCATCGTATTGAAAATCTACATTGCTCATCCTAGTTCACGAAACTCAAAACCTGAAAATCCAATCAAATTACCTTTCACGTAGGCATGTCCCACGAGCTCATCATATTTACCTTTATCGATAATCCCCTTTGGAGTGTTGAGTGTGCATTGTTTTAATAATTGTCCGAAGCCTAAAGTTCGAAAGCCTATCGGGCTCCCCTTATCAGGTTTGTCTCATTGGCCTGGGCAAGTGAAGCCCCTTGTGATATTTCTAAGACTCAAAAGTAGTGAGATTCTTTGGGATACTCTCTGTTGGTTTCTTTTGTTTGGTCCCCCCTCTTTTCGAAAGATGAATCCTAAAGACCTATCAAGCTTCTCGGATGCAGAATCTTGTCATATTGTCATCCAATGCTTGATCACCACTTGTAACCTCCAGATTCATGTGTGTGGCTTGATGTGGGAGCCTATTCCTCGATCTTATTAGATTCCCTCTCCTTGTGAGCTTATTGGTTTCCCCTTCTCGATTTATTCTTGATTGGATTAACATATCCCACGTGCCGCACTAGAGTCAAGTGCCATTTCATCCTTTGGGTCACCTTTAGCGATGATGCTAAAGTGTCATGTGACGTGCCATCTCTTTTACCACTTCATGCTCACCATTTGTTTCATCCATATTCACGCGATATTGATCACGATTTGATGTGCCTAACTGACTCAATATCCCATTTATTTGGAATCTACACAATAGGATTTGTTTCAATTTTTTATCTGTATGTGAAAAACCCTTAATAGTGATGGAACCTTAATCCCTGCGGAACTAGGCCGATTTATTTTTCCTATTTTTTATAAATAATTTGTATATATTTATTTGTTTTATATTTTAAATTTTCCCATGGTTTTACAAATATGTCCATGGTTTTCCTAAATCTACCCATGGTTTTGAGTTTCCTATGGTTTTCCTAAATCTACCCATGGTTTTTCTTGACCTACCCATGGTTTTGAATTTACCATTTATTATAAGAATTACATGGGGAAATCACTTTTACTTTGGAAATCATTTTTACATGGATAAATTACTATTATACTGAGAATCTATTTTTACTTAGGGAAATTACTTCTTACATTGTGCATTTTTCCCTAAATCCCTAATGTATATTTCATATTTGTATTCTTACACTTTGATTTTTTTCATATATATATATATATATATATATATATATATACTTGTTTTTATTTCTTTTTCTTATTTAATTTTAATTTAATTTATTTTTTATGAATTTATAGAAAATTTCCAGTGATCCAGGTGAATATTGGTGGCCACCCACCTATTCTAGCTGGATCACATGCAATTTTTATTTTTGCAGTTATTTTCCTTGCTTTTTGGGTCCTGAACTTTTGGGGCCGTTTTGAGGCTCTAAACAATGTTTTTTGGGCTTTCCACAATCACACTATTGATGGAGTCAAAGTGATATGGAACAATGTTTAGTCCACAGATATACCTTTCCAATGGGATATCATGTGCCTAAAACGAAGATCTTATACAAAAGTTATGACCCTGAGAAGTTAATGTACCAACTTACCCCAACGAGGCCCATATGAATTTTGCCGCTTCATCTCCTAGGGTTAGGTTTTTTGATGTCTAGGGTTTTGGAATTCATGTTTGATGTAAAAAGGCCTTTGGAGTGTCATTGTACTCATCTTTTTCCGAATGAGCGCAACCATCACATCTCTTCTCATAGATAAGCCACCACCATTCTAGCAAGCTTGTTTCAGTCTGCATTTTACAATTTCAACATATTTCTTTATTGAATAGAAGCCAAGTTTTAATGTATCTCTGTTATTGTTCATTGTATATATGTGTTAATAATATATATCTATATTCATTTCATTCTTCTCATAAAATCTAGATCAATGGTATCAGAGCGGTCTACTCCTTGTCGTGCTTAGTGCATGTCCCTGACAAGGTTAGGGTACAAAGAGTTGGGTCTCAAGCTTGTTTTTCTTGAGGATAAGAGATATTGCATGCCAAAGAAACCTTCCATGGAATGAGAAAACAAAGAATAAGGGATAGGATATCCTTTCAATTTGTTTCTAGAGGAATCCCTCACACAACAAAGGAATGAGATGATGGATAGTTTTGCGCAAATCCTTCTACGACTACTAGTAGATAATGCATCTTCATAGAGTGGAGGAGACGCCCCCTTCAAGGTACATATCAACTTTGATATTCCTATATTCGAAGGTCATATAGATGCAGATTCTATAGACAAATGGTTGAATATGATAGAAGGGTATTTTTTTGTCCATAAATTTTCCAATAAAGAAAATATTATATTTGCACTCCTCAAATCCGTCCCCCATGTCAAATATTAGTGGGAGAATTTTTGTGAGAAAAAGGAAACATAATAACCCTCATTATTTATAGTCTCACTCACCTGGGAGTCCTTAATGGATGATATTAAGGAACAATACTACCCTATTGGAAGTTATGATGACCTACATACAAGATGGACCACACTACGATAGTAAAGGGACTAAACAGTGCTAGAGTTCACAAATATCTTCCATACCTTGCACACAAAGATGGGTATCAAATATTATGAGTGCAATCTGGTGCTAAAGTATCATGATGGTCTCAATAGATACATCCAGACAGAAATGGAGTTTCTGTACATCTCATCCTTGGGTGTGGCCTATCGATATGCTGTCAAAATCGAGCATAAGCTTAAACAAAAGACACGACAATTTGGGTCTCGGAACCCCTCACAATAGAAGCAGGGAAAGGGAAGCCCCAACCCACAAAAAAAAGGGTAGATAAAATATGGACAGACTCAAGATAACCAATCTAAGCCACTAACAAATAAGGACAATGGAAAGATGAAGAAAGACACTAGGAAGTGGTGTGACTTCCATAAGGGCCCTTGGAATAACACTGTTGATTTCTGTTCAAAGAAGTCATTGGTGGCTGAGGTGAAAGCCTCTGAATCAGATGTGAGTTCCAAATATGAGTCAGAATCAGAAAAGGGGAGAAATTTTATTGATGTGGAACCTAGTGCCATCGTTGCTACTACCAAGATCCAACCCGATGAACTTGATGAGTCAGAGGAAGGTGAGTTCCTCTTTCATTCATAGATGTGGGTGAAGGGTACTCCGCTGCACTTCATCATTGATAGTGGTAGCTAGAAGAACCTCATCTTAGTATAGGTATTCAAGTGGCTAGTCCTGCCAACAACGCCGCACCCACAACCATACACCATTGGATGGCTCCACCAAGGAAGAAATATTTGTGTCAACCAACAATGCCACCTGTCGTATGACAACAATCCCTTCAAAGATGAGGTATTGTGTGATGTCCCTCCCCTTGAATTTTATGATGTTATTTTGGGCCAATCTTATTTATGGAAATGTCATGCTATATATGAGTCTAGACATCGCAGTGTTATTATTACTTTGGATAGGAATTTGTATAGGATACCGAAGGTAGTCCCACCTACTGCCATTTCCTTGATCTCTACCAAGTAATGCAGGAAGGTCATCTCTCAGACCAGGAAGTTTGTCTTCTTCATGATTCACTCTCAAAGTGAGCAGAAGGTTTCTGCCACATCCATGGCCTCCGCTGTTGATCTCTCCACGTAGCAGAAGTAAGTGGACAAGGTCATGGAAGAATATAAGGAAATATTCTCCTCACACACTGGGGTACCTCTACACTGTCCGGTCAAGCATTGAATCGATCTGACCCCTGAGACATCGCTACCCAATGGGAAAGTCTATCGCCACTCTCTATTAGAAAATGAGGAGATCAAGTGTTAGATCTAAAAACTTCTCCAAAAGGGGCACATCCAACCTAGATCTTTACGATGTGGAAGTCCAATCATGCTTGTGCAAAAGAAAGATGAGACCTGACGACTCTGCATTGATTACCAGGACCTAAATAAAATCACAATCAGGAACTAGTACCCAATTCCCTGAATTGACGATCTCCTTGACCAACTCAAGGGGGACAAATACTTCAATAATATTGATCTGAAGTATGGCTACCATTAGGTCCCAATAGAGTAGACAGATGTATAAAAACTACCTTCAATTCCAAAGAAAGTATTTTTGAATGGTTGGTCATGCCTTTTGGTTTGACGAATGCCCCAACAAATTTCATGAGGATGATGGACTCTATCTTGCGGCCTTTCACCAATTATTTTATGGTGGTGTATCTGGATGACATCCTCATCTACAAAAAGAATTGGGCAGAGCACTTACAACATATTCAACAGGTTTTTCACACTCTGCGACAACACAAGCTATATGAAAATTTGGAAAAATGATCCTTCGGCATGGATAGGGTCCAATACCTAGGATACATTGTTGATGAGCATGGGGTACATGTAGATCCAACCAATATCCAGGCCATTCATGACTAGCCAGTCCCAACCACGCTCACCAAGCTTCGAAGATTTTTAGGCCTTCCCAATTTCTATCACAGGCTCGTGTTGGGATTCTCCCATATTGCATGGGCCCTCAGCTAAGTAGCCAGGGGTGGTGATAAGTAAAATTTTGTGTGGGTCATATCACAATAGAAAGTGTTCAATGATTTGAAGCAACGCTTATGCTTAACCCCAATGCTCTCATTACCTGACCTGCAACAACCCTTTGAGATTGAGTCAAATGCTTCTGACTATGCTGTGGGCCCAATTCTCACTCAGGATAGACACCTCATGGCCTAACATAGTGAGACAATATCAAATTCCATTTGTAAGTACCCTACTTACGATAAAGAAATATACTCCATTGTGTAATATTTCCGCCAGTGGAGGCATTACATTCTTGGGAATGAGACAATCATCCACATCAATCATAAGACGCTACAGTTCATGTAGACACAAGGAAAATTGTAGAATAACTGCCATTATAAGTGGTCCACATACTTGCAACAATTCCATATCAACATAAAGTATAAGAAAATAAGCACCAACTATGTCGCTAATCGCCTTAGCTTCCCTCTAGTTGAAACACTCACCATAGTGCTAAACTCATACAACCACGAGACCTCTAGATGGTCCCAACTTTATGAGAGAGATATTGACTTCACCACCACCTACCAGAGCTAGGCACAAACACAACTGTCACTAATTTACATCTTCAGGATGCGTTGTTGTGCCATCTGGGCCATCTCTACATTCCATCAAGCGAGAGAGTGAAGATAATTTGGGAATCCCACTACAGTCAAGTGGCAGGATGCTTCAAGGTAGAAAAGACAGTGAAAGTGCTGCAAAAACATTTATATTGGCCGAAACTTGGATAGGATGTCAACAAGTATATCAAGTCTTGCACTGCCTGTGCCATTACCAAACCGACCATTAATAAACAAGAAATGTACACCCCTCTACGTACTCCTGAAAGGCCCTAGGAATCCATATCGATGGACTACATGTCGGGCCTTCCATCAACCAAGCGGGGAAATGAACGTGTTTTTGTGGTGGTTTATTGTTTTTCTAAAATGGCGATTTTGGCTGCCTACAAGAAGAGCTTCACAATAGAGGCCACTACCAATACCTTCTTCGAATGAGTGTGGGTAAAATTTGGTATACCACAAACCATCATCTCATATTGAGACAATCGTTTCCTCAACACATTTTGGTCAAGCCTCTGGTCACTAAGGGACACAAACCTCACCAAATCCACTACCTTCCACCCCCTGATGGATGGCCAAATCAAGGTCATCAACTAGATGATCGTGCATATCCTACGCATGTACAATTCCAAGCATCCCTGCATATGGGATGAAAGTCTTCCCTATGTTTATCACAACTACAACATAACCATACATAGCTCAAATGACCACAACTCCTTTCATATGGGGTTGGGATTTCAACCATTGGGTCCTATGGATGTTGCACTACCCCTTGCGCACACTCAGACATACTTGTCCCATGATCAAAATGAATCTAACAAAGATACCCGGTTCATTGAGAGGATCCAACACATCCGCCAATAGGATCAAGATATTTTACAGCAGTCCAAAGCCAAGTACAAGAAACACCATGATCAACACTGGGTGCCACATAATTTTCAGGTGGGAGATAAAGTTTGGTTGCACTTGCAGAAATAATGCCTTATGGGGCACCAACAAAATCTTCTTCCACTCTGATATAGACCGTAGACCATCACAAAGGATGTGGGTGACAATTATTTTGAGCTCAACATTCCCTCCTTCCTTGGCTTGCACCCAATATTTAATATTGACCTCCTTCAACCATATTTTCCACCATTATTGGACACCTCAAAGATAAGAGAACAATTGAAACCAACATATCTCAACCCTAACTGCATGGAACAAGAATCCACTGATCATATCGTGGACACACAGGTCAATGAAACTCTCCAACATAGGATCCAACTTTATCGGGTTGTCAAAGCAGGGTAGTTTCTGCACCAAGGCAAGTGTCTCACCCAGGTCCCATTAAGAACCAAATATCAATATAGCATAGAAAAACCTAAGAAAAAGTACTCAATGCCTTGAAAAAGAGATAATTTCATATAATAAGCCTCTTCGAGGGGGAAACCTCCTTTTACCCCACTTAAATGTTCAAGTACAAGATGATTCAAAATGAAAATGTCTCCTTGGTATATATAGGAGACTAGGAGGTATAATTACAACTAATGGCCTAAAGCTGACATAAATAAAACAACATTACTAATATAATATGCCCCAATTAAGGGGTAATGAGCCAATATTAGGGCTTAACATGCCCCTCCCCTTGAGACAAGTGTTGTCCGCAATTCTTGAGGAACTCTCGATGCTTCTATATAAAAGACTCATCTTCCCAAGTGGAATCTTCAGCCGGTAGTTTCCTCCATTTAATGAGATACTCTGAAATGGATCTATTCCTCAGCTGACAAATTTTTGTGTCAGTGATGGCTTTAGGCTCCAATATGATTTTTCCTTCCTCGTCAAGTTCTGGAAATATATTTTGAACTGTGATCTTGTCACCTATAACCTTCTTTAAGCATGAAACATGGAAAACTGGGTGTACTCGTGAAGATGCAGGCAACTCCAATTTGTATTCCATAGTACCAATATTTTGCAACACCTTATAAGGGCCATAGTACTTTGGTGATAATT
>ML777932.1:124769-163258 GCA_009831015.1 Picea engelmannii | reverse complement strand
AATGAAAATGTCTCCTTGGTATATATAGGAGACTAGGAGGTATAATTACAACTAATGGCCTAAAGCCGACATAAATAAAATAACATTACTAATATAATATGCCCTAATTAAGGGGTAATGAGCCAATATTAGGGCTTAACAGGGCCAAATTCAATAGAAATTTCCTCTTCTCATGGGATAATTTAATGCAATGGAGACCATTGCTTCCTAAGAGGGGAGGATTGATACAGGTGGATATTAGTGTCCACCCACCTACTCCAACCGACTCACATGGAATTTTCATTTTGGCAGTTATTTTCCTAGGTTTTTGGGTCTTGAACTTCCGGTGCCGTTTTGAAGCCCTAAACATCATTTTTGGGCTTGCCACAATTGAACTATAGACAAAGTGAAAATGTTACAACACAATGTGTAGTCCTCAAATAGACCTTTCCAATGGGAGATCATGTGCCTAAAACAAAGATTGTATGCAAAAGTTACGACCCTCGGAAGTTGATGTACCAACTTACCCCAATGGGGCCCACATGACTTTTGGCGCTTCATATCCTAGGGTTAGGTTTTTGGATATAAAGGGTTTTGACATTCATGTTTGATGTAAAAAGGCCTTTGGAGCCTCATTGTACTCATCTTCTTGAGAATGAGAGCAACCGTCACATCTCTTCTTAGAGATAAGCCACCACCATTCTAACAAGCTTGTTTCAGTCTACATTTTAAAGTTTCAACATATTTCTTTATTGAATAGAAGCCAAGTTTTACTGCATCTCTCTTATTTTTCATTGTATCTCTATGTTAATAATATATCTCTTTATTCATTTCATTCTGCTCATAAAATCCGGATCATCCAGATTGTATTTTAGTTTGTTTTTCTTTTTGATTTTTCTATATTATTTTACTTGATTATTTTTATTTCATTTTATTTATTCTATTTTTAATTTTAATTTAATTTAATTATTTTTTCTTCACTTTTCGAGAATTTCCCATTGGGATTTACCATTTGACCTACCTCCCCTCCTCCATGAATACCTTTGGAATGAAATTATATATTTTAATATTTTTCATAATTTCCTCATCGAAAATTTTGTCGTGGAACATCTTTGCCCATTTTATCGACGTCCGAAGGCTGAACACATTGGTATTATTTTAATATTTTCTAGATCGGGACTTATCCTTTTAGGAATGACCTCTTCGAAACTTAGCCTTCAGAATTTTACCCTTCCGGAGTTGCATGCCATTAGGGTTTCCACTTTGGGATTTATACCTTATCGAGATTATCACCTATTTATGTTTACCTAACCTCTACCTATTTTTCCAAAGCTCGAACGCTCTCAATATTTTATTATATTTTTTTTTGGAGTTTAACTCTTTGGAATATTTCATGTTGGGCTTCTATGGTTCATGGTTTTTCACCTCCCATTGTGTCAATTTACATTACATTTCTTTGAAGTCTGAAGGCCAACGCAAGGTTCATTATTTTAAACATTTCACATTGGTTTTCTACCATTTGGGGTTTTTCACCTCCCATTGAGTCAACTTACATTAGGTTTCTCTGAAGTCCACTTACATTAGATTTCATGATTAAGCCCACTTACATTAAATTTCAATATTATGGGACTTTAGGTTATTTTATTATTTTTTAATTTAAATTTAATTTATTTAATTTTCCTATTTTATTATGGTTTAAGGGCCAAAATATCTATGTGGACCCTAGGTTCTATGGCTCCTTGATGCAGGAGCATCACCAACAACAAGCGAGCGTGGGGCAAGTGCCAACGCATTTTGGCACATGAGGAATTGTTTGAAATGTTTTGAAGTTGGATACGCCAAACTTAAGTAAGATAATTTAGAAAGGGCGTACTAGTAGATTGTAATCATACCTTGAGCGACCCGCTCTCGTCTGGAGGACTAAGAGGCATTTATGCTAGTAAATGTAAGTAGGTAACTTTGAATTCATAGATTAGACAGTTTTAGGAGCCGGAGGGAAAACGGATATAGACACCCTCACTTGTATCATTGTAACATTAGCAACATAATCAATCAAGAGAGCATAGGAGAGTAGAAGAAGAGAGCTGTGTAAAGAAAAACCCCATGTACAAAAATTATGGATGAATACAAAGATCTTTAGTTCAGACTCATGGTGTCAATTTGCTTTCTGTGTTTGTACATGCTGATTGATATGTGCTTGTTTACTCTCTGTTATGCATTTTCTTTGATGCGTGAATGTATGATTTCATATTTAATGTCTGAAATCTGAAGAGAGGGAGAGTAAGGAATGAGTTTCAATTGTTTCTCTGTCTGAGCAAGAGTTTTTCTTGCAAGGAGTGCAATGAAATTGTTTGCAAGGAGTGCGTTGACGGGTTCAGAGTTTTGATCTCTGAAAGCTCAGGAGGCATAGCATTGTTCTCATTCTCGCAAAAGTGAAAGTTAAGCACAGGAGCCGTGCAAGGAGTGTGTAGGCCGAGCGAAGCCTCAGAGTTACAGCCTGAGCAAAATTGTTGAAAGACTGCTGTCGCAGAGAGTGTGCAAAGTTGAAGAGTTCAATACTTGGAAGTATTGAAGGATTGCCGCAAGGGGTGTGTACATGAGTCTTTTTGAAGACTCGAATTGTGGAGAAATATTAGAAGGGATAGAGTCTTAAAAGTCGTCAAAGGAAAGCTCGAGAGGGCTAGTGCCTTGAAGTATCGGGAGGAAGCACAGTGACATTGTTTTGCTGGTGGATGAGTTTCATAAGGGAACACTTTGTTCATTTCGTAGGAATCATCAAGGAGAATTTTGATGACCAGAATTCTCCGTGGAGGATTCATGAAGTCCCGAAAGCCGTCAGATCTTGTAGAGGAGCAGGGAGGTTACGAAAAGTATTCTCCAAGTGCAAGCTCAGGAGAAATTGGACCATGGGATCCAAGCCAACAATGGCCGTTGGATCATTCGTGTAATCGCATTTCGTGGATTCACGAGTTGAAGGCTTAAAACCTTTGCATCAAGATTCGCGAGGTCGCGAGTGGAAAAGTCACGAAAGAATTGTAGTTGTCCATCGGAGGAGGATAGGTTGCAGAGATCTAGGGATCTTGCAAAATCGGAGGTTCACGAGGTGAGAGCCCAAAGATTGGGTGCTCCAAGTCGCGAGTGGTGAAATCGCGAGGAGCGAGGACAGCCGTAGGATCCAAGTCAAAGGAGGACCATTGGATCAGAGTCTCACCGTGCCTATCACGCATTCAGAGGTTTGAAGGTGCAGAAGAAACTGACAATACAGAGTGGACAGGTGGCATACTTGTTGACACGGAGGTCAAAACTTTGTTGACCATTTCGGGGTTTCGTGAGTCGGAGAACTGAGAGCATAGCATCAAGATTCATGAAGTTGTGAAGTCTAAAAACTCCAAAAGGACGGGAAGTTCCTTGTGGGACCCGCATTGACGACGTGTCAGAATTTCAGTGTTTCAGCATATCGATGGATAGGAAGTTGAGACTTCTGTCCCGAAAGTCCTGAAGTCGCGAGTTGCGATAAGAAGTAGCGAGGAGTTTGGGATCTCAGTATTTCGGGTGTCGGGATACAACAGAGGTAGCGCTTTGGGAAGCGAAGTCGTGAAGTGTCGAAGTTGGGCATAAGAGACACATGGCAGAACCACACGGTGGGCTTGGGGAAATAGACATCACCCATTGGAAGGAGTCAACACCCCACTGACTTCTCGCGTCTCGGGGATCCATGAGATAAGAGTACAAGAGTTCAACCTTTGAACTCACGAAACGACGAGTAGCGAGAGGAGCTAGAATTAAGCCTAGTCGGAAGTCATGCATGGAGGGCACTGACGAAAGAGAGCTATAACCATTTTGTGATCTTGGGTATCGCGGATTTGAGAAAGAAGAGTTGGGAGTCACGACTCGTGAACTCACGATATTGCGAGTTGCAAAAAAGGACCTGTGGATCGATTTGAAAGTAGATTCCATCAGGGAATCCGAAAGAGATGATTTGGCTTGAAGGGGTTAAGAATGATACTGTGAGCGGATCTCGGCCCCAAGGGAAGATAGGTCTGCGTCAGTTTTGGTATTAGAGCTTGAATCTGTTTGTATACTTCAGACAGGGAAAGCGAGAAAGAATATCTCATCCATGCTGCCGAGAAGAAGAGATAGGCAAACACCCGATCCACCAGAGGATAGGGAAATACCAAGAGGAAGGGGTAGGCAGGTGCCAAATCCAGCCATGGAAAGAGAGATGCGTGACATACATGCCAGACTCGAGGACATGGAGACAACACAGAGGCGCACAACCGGTGTTGGAGATGTCAGTGATCCCGAAAGTGAAAATGAAGTTGGACATGAAGGAGAAGAAGTCACAGTGGAAGATGCAGCAAATGAATGCCTAATTAGGGCTGTTGCAAGAATGGGTGCTAAGGCAAAAATGGATATTCTAGTATATGAAGGAAATCTGGATGCTGAAGAGATTCTAGACTGGATTAGAGCTCTAGACACATATTTTGACTATGAAGATGTCAAGGAGGACAAGAAGGTCAAACATGTTGTCACAAGATTGAAAGGACATGCAACATTGTGGTGGGATGAGCTACAAGCAGACATACGCTACAAAGGCAAGCAAAAAATCAAGAGTTGGGATAGGATGATTGCGAAGATGAAGGCGAAATTCATTCCCAGGGATTACCAGATTACTCTGTTTCGGAGAATGAAAAATTTGAGACAAAAGCTGATGTCAGTAAATGGATTATATTGAAGAATTCTACAGGCTGAACATCAGGCCAGGTCATCGCGAAAGTGATGATGAAAAATTTGCTAGATATATGAATGGTCTGAGATACAAAATTCAGGATGAGATGAGCATGATGACCATCCAAATGGTGGAATATGATTATCAGATGGCTCTGAAGGCTGAAGAGAAGCTGAGCCGAAAACAAGGTCAAAGAGGCCGAGGTAGAAGTCATCCTAGAGGCAAATCAATTGCCTAGGATAGAAATCAGAAACCCAAGGAAGACTGGAAGAAACCTCAAACTCAAACTGAGAGAGGTGGAAGTTCATAGAGAGGGAAGCATACCGAACAAAGAGGTCAATATGCTGATGGAAAAAGTTTTCCTTGTACCAGAGGTAGAGGAAGAGGACGATGTGGAGTGGTGAAATGATTCACATGCGGAAAGGTCGGACATAAATCTTATGAATGTCCAGATAAGAAGAAATAAGGTGGTGAAACTCACATTGCCAAAGCACAGAGGTGGAATGTTGAGGTAGAATATGTTGAAGGCGGAAGATCACCGATGATGCGAAAAGTTATTTTAACACCAGAGAAGGAGGTGGAGAATCCAGTTTAGAGGAACAGTCTTTTTTGGACTGCTTGCAAGACCAAAGACAGGGTATGCAAGGTCATTATGGACAGTGGTATCATAGACAATCTCATTCCTACAGAGATGGTAGAAAAGTTGGAGTTGGAGACTATTGAACATCCAAGCCCATACAGAGTTTCATGGCTACAAAAAGGACATCAGGTAAATGTCACTAAACAATGTTTAGTTGAGTTTAAAATAGGAGGGTATAAAGATGAAATACTCTGTGATGTCATTCCCATGGATGTTTGTCATCTATTGCTGGGTAGACCGTGGAAATATGACAGGAATGCGATTCATGATGGGAGGAAGAACACATACACCCTAGAGAAGAATGGGAGAACTCACATGTTGCTTCCAATCAAAGATAAAGAAGTAAAACCTGAAGTAAGCAACACTGTACTTCTCATGAGTGGGAAAGAACTTCTTACAAAGGTTAAGAAGAAGGAGGAACCACAATTCATTGTGGTCAGGAAGCCTAAAATTGTTTTAACTAGTACAAGGGTAGATGATTTACCGGAACAGGTTCAAGATCTACCAGAAGAGTTCACTGATATAGTAGTGGACGAATTACCTCGTTCGTTGCCACCGATCAGAAGTGTGAGTCATCATATTGATCTCATACAGGATCTAGTTTACCAAACAAGGTAGCGTACAGATTGTTGCCGCAAGAGAATAAAGAAGTCAAAAGACAGGTCCAGGACTTAATGGACAAAGGGTTGGTTAGAGAAAGCTTGAGTCCATGTGTTGTTCCGACAGTGCTCAATCCAAAGAAAGACAGAGGATGGAGGATTTGATGGATTGCTTGAGTGGGGCGATTTTTTTTTCGAAGATTGATTTGAAAAGTGGATATCACCAGATTCGTATGAGAGAAGGTGATGAATGGAAGAAAACCTTCAAGACCAATGAAGGGTTGTATGAATGGCTTGTTATGCCATTTGGTTTAACAAACGCGCCGAGTACCTTCATGAGATTGATGAATGAAGTCCTGAAGGATTTCATCGGAAAATTTTTCATTGTGTATCTGGATGACATACTAATTTTCAGTAAAACAGAGGCAGAGAATCTGAAACATTTGGCTACAGTGATGAAGAGGCTACAACAAGAGAAGTTGTTGATAAATATGAAGAAATCCTCATTCATGAAGACATAGCTCATTTATTTGGGTTTTGTTATTTTTGCAGATAAGTTGAGGATGGATCCAGATAAGGTGGAGGTAATTAAGAATTGGCCATCACCAAAGAGTATATTTGAGGTGAGAAGTTTTCATGGATTGGCTAGTTTCTACCGGAAGTTCATCAAGAATTTCATTGGAATTAGTCCATCGATGATGGACACGGTGAAGAAGAGACACAAGTATTTTCACTGGACAGAAGAGGTGGAGAAAAGCTTCAATTTGTTGAAAAATAAAATCACGGAACAACCAATTTTGGTGTTGCCGGATTTTAAAAAGACATTTCAGGTAAAATGTGATGCAAGTGGTTTTGCAATAGGGGCAGTCTTGAGCCAAGAAGACATGCCGATAGCATACTTTCGTGAGAAGCTGAATGAAGCGAAAGTGAAATACTCCACGTATGACAAGGAGTTCTATGCTATTATTCAGGCATTGAAGAAATGTAAGCATTACTTAATCCCCAAGGAGTTTGTCTTATAAAGTGACAATCATGCTTTGCAATTTGTGACTCAGCAGGAGAAGTTGAATCAAAGATATGTTAAATGGGTTGAATACATGCAAAACTTTACTTTTGTAACTAAGCATATTTCTGGAACTGCTAACAAAGTTGTTGATGCTTTGAGCAGGAAATGTTTGCTGTTGCAGGAGTTCAAAGTCAAAACACTAGGTTTTGATGATATCAAGGACATGTACAAAGATGATCTAGATTTTAAGGAGGCGTATGAAGAAGTTGAGAATCCAATTCTCAGGGACTGAAGCCAGTGGGTTGAATACATGATCCAGGAAGGATTACTATTTAGGGGTAATCAACTTTGTATTCCAAAATGCTCCATGAGGGAGAATTTGCTGAAGGAGAAACACAATGGAGGATTGGCCAGACATTTTGGTCATGACAAGACATTCTCAAAGTTAAACGAGTCATATTTTTGGACAGGAATGAGAGAAGACGTCAAAATATTCATGGACAGATGTAGAATTTTTCAGCATTCAAAAGGAAAGAGGCAGAATGCAGGATTTTATCAACCGTTACCCATACCTGACAGGCCATGGGATGTAGTCAACATGGACTTCATATTGGGGCTGCCAAGAACACAAAGAGGGTTTGACTTGATCTTTGTAGTGGTAGATAGATTTTCCAAGATGGCACATTTCATACCATGTCAGAAAACTAGTGACGCAACTCACATTGAGAATTTGTTTTTCAAAGAAGTCATTCGACTTCACGGCTTACCAAGGAGCATAGTTTCGGATCAAGACACCAAGTTAGTGGGACACTTCTGGAGAACCTTATGGAAAAAGATAGGAACAAACTTGTCATTCAGTTCATCTTATCATCCTCAGACGGATGGACAGACAGAAGTTGTGAACAGAAGTTTGGGAGACTTACTGAGGATCTTGGTAACAGAACACCACAGTCAGTGGGACAATATTTTTCCACAGGCAGAATTTGCTTATAATGATTCAATCAACAGAAGCACAGGGCAGAGTCCATTCCAAATTGTTTATGGGATGCATCCAAGAGGAGTATCTGAATTGAGAGATTTAGAACATAACGCAACTAGGAGTGCTAGTGCAGAGGATTTCGCAGAAGCAATGAAGGGACTTCATAGCCAGGTGAAGGAGCGATTGCAAAACTCGAGCCAAGAGTATAAGCACAGAGAAGATCAACATAGGAGACAACTTCAATTTGAGGTTGGTGATTTGATTCTAGAACATTTGAGAAAGGAAAGGTTCCCGAAGGGGATATATAACAAACTGAAGATGAAGAAGATCGGACCATGTAGGGTCTTGAAGAAAATTGGGACAAATGCTTATGAGATTGAATTACCCGATGGGATCGGAATTTATCCAATATTCAATGTCTCAGATTTGTACCCATACAAAGTTGAGGAAGCATGAATAGGTGATGAACAACCAGAGGTTCAGTGGACAAAACAGATGCTAGTTGTAGAGAAGCCACAGATGGAAATCATACTGGACAAAAGAGTTAGCAAAAGGACCAGGTGAAAGGAATACTTTGAATACTTGGTCAAGTGGAAGGGACATCCAGTTGAAGATGCCAGATGGGAAAATGAAACAGAGATCCAGAAGCATGGACAGACCGTGCGAGAGCTTATGGACAAGAGCCCATGAAAATTTTCAAGCGAGGGAGTATGATGCAGGAGCATCGCCAACAACAAGCGAGCGTGGGGCAAGCGCCAATGCATTTTGGCACATGAGGAATTGTTTGAAATGTTTTGAAGTTGGATACGCCAAACTTAAATAAGATAATTAAGAAAGGGCGTACTAGTAGATTGTAATCATACCTTGAGCGACCCGCTCTCGTCTGAAGGACTACGAGACAATTATGCTAGTAAATGTAAGTAGGTAGCTTTGAATTCGTAGATTAGACAGTTTTAGGAGATGGAGGGAAAACATATATAGACACCCTCACTTGTATCATTGTAACATTAGTAGCATAATTAATCAAGAGAGCATAGGAGAGCAGAAGCAGAGAGTTGTGTAAAGAAAAACCCCATGTATAGAAATTCTGGATTAATACAAAGATCTTTAGTTCAGACTCATGGTGTCAATTTGCTTTCTGTGTTTGTACATGCTGATTGACATGTGCTTGTTTACTCTCTGTTAGGCATTTTCTTTGATGCGTGAATGTATGATTTCATATTTAATGTCTGAAATCTAAAGAGAGGGAGAGTAAGGAATGAGTTTCAATTGTTTCTCTGTCTGAGCAAGAGTTTTTCCTGCAAGGAGTGCAGTGAAATCGTCTTCAAAGAGTGTGTTGACGGGTTCAGAGTTTCAATCTCTGAAAGCTCAGGAGGGATAACATTGTTCTCATTCTCGCAGAAGTGCAAGTTAAGCACATGAGCTATGCAAGGAGTGTGTAGCCTGAGCAAAGCCTCAAAATTACAACCTCAGTGAAACTGTTGAAAGACTGTTGTTGCAGAGAGTGTGTAGAGTCGAAGAGTTCAATACTTGGAAGTATTGAAGGATTGCCGCAAGGGGTGCGTGCAGGAGTCTTTTTGAAGACTCGAATTGTGGAGAAAGATCAGAAGGGATAGAGTCTTCGAAGTCGTCGAAGAAAATCTCGAGAGGGCTAGTGCCTTGAAGTATCGAGAGGAAGCACAAAAGCATTGTTTTGTTGGTGGATGAGTTTCGTAAGGGAACACTTTGTTCATTTTGCAGGAATCGTCAAGGAGAATTTTGATGGTTGGAATTCTCCGTGGAGGATTCACGAAGTCCCGGAAGCCGTCAGATCTTGCAGAGGAGTAGGGAGGTTATGACAAGTATTCTCCAAGTGCAAGCTCGGGAGAAATCAGACCATGGGATCCAAGCCAACAATGGCCGTTGGATCACTCGTGTAATCGCATTTCGTGGATTCACGAGTTGAAGGCTTAAAAACTTTGCATCAATATTCGCGAGGTCGTGAGTGGAGAAGTCACGAAAGAATTGCATCCATCCATCAGAGGAGGATAGGTGGCATAGATCTAGGGATTTCACGAACTCGGAGGTTCGCAAGGTGAGAGCCCAAAGATTGGGTGCTCCAAGTCGTGAGTGGCAAAATCACGAGGAGCGAGGACAGCCGTAGGATCCAAGTCAAAGGAGGACCATTGGATCAGAGTCTCACCGCGCCTATCGCGCATTCATAGGTTTGAAGGTGAAGAAGAACTTGACAACACATAGTGGTCAGGTGGCATACTTGTCGACATGGAGGTCAAACCTTTGTTGACCATTTCAGGGTTTCGTGAGTCGGAGAACCGAGAGCATAGCATCACGATTCGCGAAGTCGCGAAGCCCGAAAACTACAAAAGGGAGGGAAGTTCCTTGTGGGACCCGCATTGATGACATGTTGGAATTTCGGCATTTCGGCATATCGACGGATAGGAAGTCAAGACTTCTGTCCCGAAAGTCCCGAAGTCACGAGTTGCGATAAGAAGTAGCGAAGAGTTTAGAATCTCAGCATTTCGGGTGTCAGGATACAACGGAGGTAGCGCTTTGGGAAGCGAAGTCGCGAAGTGACGAAGTTGGGCATAAGAGACATGTGGCAGAACCACACGGTGGGCCCAGGGAAATAGACTGACAGACACAAGTCACCCATTGGAAGGAGTCAACACCTCGCTGACTTCTTGCGTCTCGTGGATCCTCGAGATAAGAGTACAAGAGTTCAACCCTTGAACTCACGAAATGACGAGTAGCGAGAGGAGCTAGAATTAAGCCTAGCCAGCGGTCACGCGTGGAGGGTGCTGATGAAAGAGAGATATAACCATTTCGCGATCTCGGGTATCACATATTTGAGAAGGAAGAATCGAGAGTCATGACTCGTGAACTCGTGATATTGCGAGTTGTGAAAAAGGACTTGTGAATCGATTTAAAAGTAGATTCCAGTATGGAATCTGAAAGAGATGATCTGGCTCAAAGGGGTTAAGAATGATCCTGTGAGCGGATCTCAGCCCGAGGGGCAGATAGATCTGCGTCACTCCTCTTGTTTAACAACACAAGTATTCCAAAGGAGGAAAAACACCTTTAGTAACCACTCACACAACCAGATCAAAGATAAAGACACAGATGTTTTGACATGGTAAAACCCCTACGGGGAAACATCCACATCCCCAACGAATGTGGCCAATTGGAGCCATTTATTAATGCAAAAGAAAAATATTACAGATAGATTTACAAGAGAGTTTCTCACAATCAATCATCGACAAATTACTCTGCATTCTATTTAAATAGAGATCATGGAGGCAAGTTTTATTCCTTTCAGAAGAGGTACAAGATCTCAATTATCGTTGGCCATTAAAGAAGGATACTCTTCATTCATCGCTATATCACAATCTGGATGACCTGAAGCTTTTGAAAATGTATTTAGATTATGAGTCTCTTAAACTTGAGCCAACAGGGAAGAGGCTTTCTATAACTATGAATGTATCCGACATTGATCTGAAGGATCACTGACAAGATCACCAACTACTTCTCATGTTGAATGGATCCATCTAGGAAGTGGTGGTGTTGTTACAGGTTCAAGTTCAATGGAATTATCTAGAGGAAGGTGAGCAGGTGAAGGTGGATTTTCATCCTCACTGTCATCATCTAAATAAGAAGAAACTAGAATAGGAACAAAATAAGGAACAAACACCGAATATGGATTGCAGGATGAAGTAGGCACAAACGTCGAATTAGGCTGTCAGGCCAAGATATTTTCATCAAATTTAACATCTCTTCTAATAATAATTTCATTACAATGAGGTTGAAGAAGTATATAAACTTTTAAATCTTTAGAATAACCAACAAATAGACACTTCTCACTTTTAGGCTGCAATGCTTTCCTTTTCTCATCAGGAATGTGATCACATGCTACACTGCCAAATACACATAAGTGACTTACATGTGGCTTAATTTTATTCCATGCTTCTTTCAATGTTACAATTTTTAGATCCTTTGTGGGAGTGTGATTTACTATGTAATTTTCACAGTTAATGGCTTACACCCAATACTTTAGACTTAATCCCTTAGATTGTATCATACAATTAGTCATTTCTTTTAATGTGTGGTTCTTTCTCTCAACAACACCATTTTGATATGGTGTATATGGAATAATGTGTTTCATTTGGATGCCCTATGTAGTGCAATAACTTATAAATTGATTGTTCACATATTTTCCTCCATTATCTTTTCTTAACCTTTGAAGTTGATGTCCAAATTGCTTTTCTACAAGGTCCTTATAGGCCAAGAAATTGTCAAAAAATTCACTTTTAAGTTTTAAGAAGTAAACCCAAGTGGATTCGGAAAAGTAATCAATGAAAGTTAAGAAATACATGCACCTAGAAAAACAAGGAGAAGAAAGTGGACCACACACGTCACTGCGAACAAGTTGCAACGGGGTCAAGGCATACTAAGAGGCACATTTGTCATAACTGTCCTAATGATGTTTTCCGAGAACACGACTGACATAAACACCATCTCTACAAGAAACAATAGGAAGAAGAGTCACCTTCTATTGATTACACAGTTGCTACAATGAATGATGGTTTAGATGACCAAACCGCTCATGCTAAATTTTTCTCAAGTCATCGCCATGAGCAACAAAAACTGATGGAAAATATGAGGACCTATTGTGCAAAAAACAACCCCCTCTATTTTTCAAGAAAGTAAATGGCCCCCCTTATTAATTTTGGTAATGTCACCTTGATTTGTTCTTGTTTTTATATTTTTAGTGTCTTTTATGTCTTGTTTGTCCTTTTGACAATCTCATCATCTTTTTTTCTTAGATATCTTTCCATTGATATGGTTTGTTTTGTTTGATTTTCTTATATAGTCATGTAAATATTTTATTATTTAGGTGATTGGTTTGGCTTTCATTGGACATTATTAAATCATAAAAGCTTGGTTAATTATTGAAAATAGTTTTAATATGAATTCCTCACTTTCACTTTGTTCTAAAACAAGATTACGAGGAATATTTTTATCATTCAATAATTAACATGCGATTCTAAAATGCAGTTTAATAGATTGATTTAAGTTTGCCAACAATTGAGTGATTATTAATTATTTTGGAGTTAATTTCCTCAAATTTGCATAATATCCTCAATTTCAAAACATAATGTCCAGTTAAGTTATGTAGTTTTGCTTTATTTTTAATATGTGATATCAATCAGATTTGATTTTATTTGGAGATCTTATAGTTTATTTTTTAATAGATTTTTGTTATGAATTTGATTTCTTTTTGTTGTTGGTGTCTATTATAGATTTGCAACTCAACTATAGTCTCCAAAATAGTTCATTCAATTAAAATTATTCAAGGTGTAATGATTAGGCAACATCTATTGGCAAATTCCTATAATTTTTAGGAGGCCATATTTCAACGTCTTTTATAGGAAAACGATGAGGAATATATTCAAATGAATGAAAAACCACTTTAAAATTGGGTGATTTTCCTACCCTGTGAGCCGTTTCCTCAGAAAATGAACATATAGAGAGGAATCTTATTAGATTCAAGTGGGAGTTTTCAAAATTTCTGTGCGGTCAATTTTTAGGAGGCGAATTTCCAGATTCAATCCCGACCAAACAGTGAGGAATTTGAGGAAATGGTTGAAAAAAAACTTCCAAAATGGTTCTATTTACTTAAATTTTGTAGGCGTTGCTCAGAAATTCAAGCGATTTGGAGAAATCATGACTTGAGTGAGTCAGACTAGATTTCGGATCCGTTTCAGGAGGCTAACTTCAAACTTATATTATGAGAAAACCAATATGAGCATGGCGAAACAATCGAAAACCCACTTCATAAATAGGGTCAATTACCTTATTCTAAATTGATTTTTTCATAAGACAAACCCTTTGGGAGATATGATGCATTCTCTAGGCAGTTTCTGTCTAGATTTAGTTTTCTCCAAATCCTGTAGTTGATTTTATTTCGAATTATGTAGCTAATTGATAGGAAGTTTTGGTTGACTCAAGGGGGATTCAACTTGAAGGAAAATAAATTTATAAAACTATGTAGATTCATGTGTATAATATTTCCTCTTTTCTACAATTTAGAATCTCTGAGCACTGTTGTAAAGGAATTTTAGTTGTAGGTGAAGAGCAATACTCAGATCTAAGTTATTTGGGGGTTTTCTTTTTAGGATTCAATCTTTGTATTCGAGAAAGGGTTTGCACTATTTCAACTCTTTTCTTCAACAACAAAGATCATGATTTTGAAAAGATTGTTGGATATCTATTTGTAAAACAAAGCAATGAAATCATGTTTATTGTTTGTATTCAAATGCTTTTATTTGTTAATGCAAATTTTTACTCTTTTAATGACAAACATCTGCCAATTATTTCATATTTTGCACTATTGTTTAATATGATAATGATTGTCTATTAGATCAAGTATACGATCTAATGGTATTATAGATTTGTTATTTATTTATGATTTGCTCTTGTGCTTCAATCCAATTTATGAGTAACTATTTACTTAGAAATTTTTCATTTGAAATAGATTTAATTGTCATTGAACTGTATGAACTATTTCTACATTTTAATGGCCCATATTCTATTGTTTTAAATCTTTAAACAAAACATGTATGTCAATCATAATGTTAACTGTTTGAACTAATTCAAAATCTTGATATTCATCATAAAAACATGTTTAATGCCCATTGTATTTAAATCCTTGCACTTGGTATTTGAGAGCTATCTCTTGAATATCAAGTTAGATTAGTTTCCTTTAATTTCCACATCGTATTTAGATTTATATTAATTTATTGCATTTTGTTGAAGTCACCTCATGTACGAGCAATTTCATATGTGGCTTAGCCGAGCCCTTGTGTCAGCTTAAGGATTTCTTCTTTGCAAGCTAGTTGTGAGAAGGTAATTCCTTCTCTTTTGTCTGCTGATAAAAACAAGTATCAAAATACATTAATAGATAGAAGGCCATGTACATATCTTTGTATATATAGATTATATTAGTAATTAACTTAAGTTAGTTTTAGATAAAGGTAACTGGACCTTTAAACAGTCAGAATCACCATCCCAAACGGATAAGGGCCTAATTAGGCCCTGACCGGGTGATCTCCCTATGATGTTTAACATGGTCATTTTTGGCCATGAATAGGACCCAAAGTTCTCAAACTTGTACAACCTGGTAATATCATCAACAATTCCAGTTGCGAGAACATGCTTGGGACATTTTAGATCCTTGATTACAACTTGGTGAGGTGAAAACTCTATGATTTTATTTTCACCTGAATGAGTGGTTTGATATACTAATAGAAGGTTGCAGGAAAGACTTGTAACACATAATGGATCATTGAAATGACTATTATCTCCCTGAACTGTTCTAGACCCTACAACACTAAGAGATCTATCATCACCAATAAATATTTTCTTGGTGTTGCATTCATTTAGAGAAGAAAATATAGCTTTATCCTTCGCCATATGATAAGATGTTCCATAATCAATAAGCCACTCATTAGAAGAAGATGTTGCATTGAAGGAGAAACTAGAAGTAGAAAGTGAATGTCCATGAGAAGAAGAAGCATAATACAGATAAGAAGAATAAGAATCAATACTGATGTTGTGCTTCTTCATCGCTACTTATAAAGTTGACATCTTTTTAAAACATTTGGACTCATCATGACCATATTTCCCACAAAAGTTGCAATGTCTTTCAGTCTTCTTATTTTTAGATTTTGATCCTTTGTCACCACTAGGAGTTAAAGCTGGATGAGAGGGTTTGGGTCCCTTGTTTTGCTTGTTTTTGTGGCGAGCATGTTGCTTCTTGGGATTCTTGGATTTATTTTTTTGATGGGCCACTAAGGATTTTTTGGATGTACTTGCAATGATAATCAATCTAATTTGCATAATATTATCTTTCTATCGAATTAGAGCATCAAAAAATGAATCAAGAGGGTTTTTTATAAGCACTCCCTAGAGCTTCTCTAGTGGCATAAAAGGTAGATACAAAAACATAATATGCATTACTAGGCTTAGAAAGAATTACATATATGCATCAATCTTGCGACAGATCTATTTTTCATTCTATACATAAGAGTTTAAGTGTTTTTAAATTAGGTAAGTAATATTCAATGCAAGGAAAATCATTTGGACTTGAGGTCATTAATTGATTCTCCAATTGGAGGGCTCTAATAATATCGTGTTTACCAAACACAATTTCAAGCTTTTCCCAAGAATCATTAAGGTCATCAATTCCTTGAAGGTGAAACCTTAAATAAGGAGAGATGGACATTCCAATCATTCCACATGCTTCGTCATTCTTATTATCTCATTTGACTTTCTTTTCATCATCAATGGGTTCTAGTTCTTTTCCCAAGGTAATCTAGTACATTCCTTTACTTCTTAATACATCATCCATATGGTATTTCCATGACAAATAGTTGGTACTAGTAAAAAAAATATCATTGGGATATTCCATATTAAAATATGTAGAAAAATATGAAACTGATGGCCTGAATCGAAATATCTTGAAAAAATAGGTTGTTTAAAAAAATGGCATTGAAAATTGACTTGGGATGTGAAAGTTATGTCATTTAAAAAAAAAGGCATAAACAATAACCAAAGAGCCAAGTGGTAGGTAGAAGTTGGTCCATGTGGTGATACCCCTCCTTCTAATAACCTCACTTTTACAAATAAGTTTCTTACGAACTGACCCACTTTTATAGAATAAGCGAGGATCACTTTTACAACGAAGTTACATTATAAATGAAGGTTGCATGCAAAATAAATAACTAAAATAAAATGTTAAAGTTACTTATAGTGATTCACTTTTATAATTTAAGTGAAATACACTTTACAATGGATGCATGAAAATTAAAAAAAAAAGTAACAAAAAAGAGACTCGAACTCAAGACCTCTTACTTAATAAAGAAACCTTTAACCAAGTGAGATAGTGCAAAACATATTGTATTATTTAGGAGGATTGTTGTTATTGTTGTTGTTGTTGTTGAAGATGACCTTGGAGAGCGTGCTCACAAAAACTGTTTCCACACAAGAAAATAATTACATTTCTCAATGGAAACAAGGGTTAGATCTCAGTTAGCTTACCTAGAAAATGTAATTTTTCCCTCTATTTCTGATTTACTGTGATTGCACAGAGCGCATGACAAAGAGGATACATAGACAAGAAATACCTTTCTGATATGTTTTTGATTTGCCAAGATTGCATAGGGCGTAGGGAAAAGAGAATATGCATATAAAAAAGATTAGAAAATTGGAAATAAAAAATAGAAAACAAAAATATTATCTCTGCAAAACTTTAAATGGGCATATTTGGGCTTTATACCTCCAAATCTGACTGAAATGGCCGTATCTTGGGAAAAAAAAAAACCTTTTTGAGCGAAACGAAAAAGAGTTTGTGATTGAAATGAATGCTCTAGACACAATGGAATAGTCCTCTCAACCCATAAATGTACAAAAATGGCAGAAAGTAGAGATGAGGAAACACGACTTCATGATTTCAATCTACAATGGGAGAGGGCCGTCAAATGCGCTCTAATACCATGTTCAACAACACAAGTATTCCAATAGAGGATGAACACCTTCAATAAACACTCACACAAACAAATCAAAGATCAACACATCGATGTTTTGACATGGTAAAACCCCTACGGGGAAACATCCATGGCCCCAACTAATGTGACCACTTGGAGCAATTTATTAATGAAAAAAAAAAATATTACAGATAGATTTACAAGAGAGTTTCTCACAATCGATCATCAACAAATGACCCTCCATGCTATTTAAATAGATATCATGGACTAATTGAGTGTTAAGCCACATATCAATTTAGATTTTAAGATCGAGGGGAATATGATCTGTTAGATCACTCTATGTCGGGACCATATCATGACTGTCAGATTAACTAACTACAAATACATACTAATGCATACTAAAGAAACGCACTTTTTACCTAACGACACATTAGACCAAGTTGATCTTAACTAACTCATAAGTGTCTAAATATCCTAACACCTCCATTTCCACACACAAATTAGGGGGGGGGGGGGGGGCCAANGGGGGGGGGGGGGGGGGGGACCATATATACCATTAAATTTCATCTCCCCCAATGCATGTGGGATATTTCTTTTAGGGATGAAGATCAACAGTCTAGATCACCTAGTGAGAAAATCAATTGTTGTTGAGTGCCTACTTCAACCAATCATATCTTGTTGGAAATATTTTGAGTAGGAGAACACATTAGAGGAGGAATTCAAGCCAGATTAACAACAAAAAACCTAGAAAATTAAAGGAAAATAGAGACATGAATTTGATTAAAAAATGGATTGTGAAATGTTCACATAGTCATAACTCATGTTCCCGAAAATGAAATAAGACCCGTGAGAGCATGTTGGAAAGATGAAACAGAGAGGAAGAATATGTAATAGTCTTATTCACTAGATAAACACCCAAAACACTCATAAAAATTCGAAGAACAAAAAAGGACACAACCGAGAAGAGCCAATGATATTTTCAATAAATATAACTCATGAACAACCTGCAGAGAGAGATTGGCAACTCATGAGTCTTTTCAACTTCTGTTTATAATGATTTTATATTCATTTATGAAAATGTATGGGAAATTAGAGTCATTTAATGAGACAAAATAAGGAAGTTGAAGAGATGTAATTGTTGACTTTTACAAAATGTGAAAGGTCTTCCTTGTTTTATAAAAGGAAGACCATTGAATGTAATAGAGGAATTTTTCCCATCGTTTGATGGTGATATTGTTATCTCATGAATCAAGATAAGAAGACATTTTGAGATCATGCCTATTATATAATAAATTTGGGACTATTCTACATTTGTGTTTGTCATTTAACCCTCTTGAATATTTGTCATATGAACTATTTCTACATGCAATATTTGAGATGTTTAAGATGTTATGATTTATAATGAATACAATGGTAATGTTATAGGTTCACAATGCAACTATTTGTCATTTAATATTCAACATTATTATTTTAACATGTTGTTGATTGACATGAACTTTTTCTGCAATTAATGGCATTATTTCATGATGTGTTCATTCTATGTATTTTCCACTTTTTCTTTTTATTCTTAGTGGCAACCAGGCCCACATACTAGTCAGAAATGCTACCCCAAACAAGAGTAGGTTTGATTGGGACATTCCACAAGGTATTCTCCATTACCTGCTTGACAAGTGATTTGGACCTGTCAACACTTCCCTAGATGCACCTATGTTTACTTCTAAACTTAAGGGTGAATTTTTTGACATGTTTTTTTCCTACAAGGTCCTTGCAGAAAAATAATCTGGACATCAACTACAAAAGTTAAGAATAGATAATGGTAACAAATAAGTGAACAACAAATTTTCAACCTACTACACTATACATGACATTCAAATGAAACATATTGTTCCATATACACCACAACAAAATGGTGTTGCTAAGAGAAAGAATTAGACATGAAAATAAATGGAAAATTGTATGATCAAATCTAAAGGATTAAGTCTTCATTATTGGGTAGAAGACATCAATTGTGCCAATTACATAGTAAATATCAGTCCCATAAAGGATTTAAAAAATATAACACTAGAAGAATCATGGACTAAAATTAAGCCAGATGTAAGCGACTTCTGTGTATTTGGTAGTGAAGCGCGAGCTCACATTCCATGAAAAAAGGAAATCTTTACAAATTAGAAGTGAGAAGTTCATTTTTGTTGGATATTTTGAAGATTTCAAAGGTTATAGAATTTTTCAACTTCATTCTATTGAAATAATTATTAGAAGATATTTTAAATTTGATGAAAATGTCTCGTCTTACGGGCCTAATTCAACATTTGTGTCATCTTCATCCTCTGAGCCATCTTCACATTTTGTGCCATATTTTGGTCCTATTCTAGTTTCTTCTTCAGATGATGAAAACAAGGATGAAAATCCACCTATGCCTACTCAACTACCTATAGTTGAGCCCATTGGACATGAAATCGCACCAACACCACCACTTCCCATATGGGTTTGTTCAACTTGAGAAGTAGCTAGTGATCCTGTTGATGATCCTACAGATTAATGTTGTACACATTCACATTTTTAGCGAGCCTCCTCTCTTTTGGCTCAAGTTTTATAGACTCATGACCCAAATACATTTGCAAAGGCTATTGGCCATCCAGATTGGGGCACATCAATAAATGAGGAATATTGTTGCACCGAGAGTAATGAGGTTCTCTATAGCCCAATATGGGGGAGATGTTGTCCTGCTAGTGTTATGTTAGATAAGGTTACATTAAAAAAAAAATAAAACAATTAAATGTACCATAACATATTACACAAATATATACTACGTGTTTACATATGACAACATCTAAAATATCAATTCTTTCATATTAAATGATAATGAAAAAAATTACACCTTAATAAATTTGATCCCTCTCGGTGCTTGATAGATCCAGATTTAAGATGTATTTATGTTGGTTCCTTCATGGTAAATGATAATTGGGATCTTGTACCTCTTTTGTAAGGAAGAAAAATTTTCATATGTAAATGGGTATATAGAAATAAGTATGCATCGAATGGAAGTGTTGAAAGACATAAGGCCCAATTAGTTTCCAATGGATTCTCTCAAGTTGAAGGAATTGACTACAATGAAACCTTTTCCCCCATAGCCAAAATAAATTCCATCCACCTTTCTCTAGCCCTTGTTCCCTCACATAGATGGGAGGTCCATTATATGGATGTTAAATCTACCTTCTTGTATGTGGATCTATAAGAAAAAATCTACATGGAACAACCTCCTAGCTATTTTTAAAATTACTCTAGCCTTGTTTGTCTCCTTAAGAAGTCTCTCTATGGTATTGACGAAGCTCCTCGATATTGGTATGATAAAATGGATAACTTTATTCTTGAAATCCTCTTTTATAGATGTCATTTGGCCCCTAATGTCTATACCAAGATAGTAGGAATCCATCTAACATTACCAAGAAAGTTGTGACCCTAAAATTTTATCCCATGTGAAACCTAGCCTTAAAAATAAATTTGAAATGACCAAGTATTGCAAACTAAGGAACAAATTTCCCTTTCCCAATATAAGTATTAATGTGATCTTCACCGCTTTCACATGGAAGATTGTAAACCAGCCCCTTCTCCCTTCCATTCTAGAGTCAAAATTTCTTCCACCTGTACTACTCTCGAAGTCGATGCCACTTGGTACTGTTATTTAGTTGATAGCCTCTTATATTTGACTCATACCCATCCTAATGTTTCCTTTATTGTTGGTCTTGTTTCCTGATATATAAAAGAACCCCATGAAAGCCATTAGAAATCAACAAAAAACATACTTTGGTATATATGGGGTACAATTCATTTTGGGATACATTATAGTTTAGGGGGGACTCCTTTGTTGGTTGCTTTCACTGATTCAGATTGGGTCAATGACCTTGATGATTGAAATTCTATTGAAAGTTATGTTTTCATCCTTGGTTCCAGATCTGTCACTTGGGATTGTAAGAAACAATAGGCTATTTCTCTTTCTTCAGTAGAATTAGATTACTGAGCAATGGTTAATGCAAGTCAAGAAGACTAGTGGCTTTGATAGATCCTTTAAAATTTTGGATTCTAGTAGCAACATCCAACCACCCTTTGGTGCAACAATCATAGTTCTATTAAGCTCACCAGAGATATAGTTCAACATCAATGTAACAAACACATTGAGATACAAATGAAATTCATTAGAAATCTCATTCATGATCAAGTTCTTAAAGTTATCTTTTTCCCGACAAATGATCAAATCACATGCATTTTCACAAAGTCTCTTATAGAAGCAAAGTTTTCCAAACTTTGATCTATGTTAGGAGTTCAAGAAGTTGCCATTAAGGGGGGATAGGCTCTAATGTCTCCTTCCTTATCCTATTGTTTCACCTTTGTAAATCCTTCAATCCTATCCCATGTTGTTCTTAAGGGGGGATGTTAGAATATTTAGACACTTAGGTGTTTTTTAAGTTCAACTTGGCCAATGTGTCTTTAGGTAAAAGTGTGTTTATTTAGTATTTATTAGCATGAATATGTAATTGTATCATCCCCAACCATCAACTGGGCTATTCCACTTAAAATTTTGAACTCTGATACTAATTTAATTCATAAAAATACTCTGCAAATGCACATATTCATACAAAATAATAACAAAAATATACATGCAACTTACACAGGAAAAACCTATGAAAACAATTTCATAAACATTAACACAACACGTAAATTAACAAACAATTGACACTTATTTTTGTAGGAAAATCTCCCCGCGGACAGGTAGATTGCCTCAAAGAGCTAGACCCTAACTCTAAGACAGAAAGTGCTTAACGTGGACACTGACTTCCTGGGAAGTTGTAGTGTCTTGAACCTCGCTCTGTTGAGGAGATTCCTCCGTAGAATGAGGGGGTAAAGGGGTGTTTCCTTCCATGTTTTCTGAAGGAAGTCCCTATAGCCTCCGCGAACGGCGTGGAGGGTCGATGTTGGCGAAAAAGAGTTGGCGAAAAAGATCTATGGCCAACTACCGAAAAGAAACAACATACGCTAATAGAATCTAAGAATCACAACCAAGTAAACAAGACCTTCTCTCGATGACCATACTAGTTGGTGATGAAATCCAACGTCGTGTGATCAAGTCAAGAAACGGGTGGGGATAGGGTGGAATAGTTACAATGGCGACCTTCTTAACGAACTTATGCCTTGGTGCAAGCTTCCACGCAGTAATTGTGGATTTACCCTCCAAGGAGCCCGAGTGAGTTTGACCAATGTCTGCTCCAGGTACAGTGATACTTCCCTTCACTGTCACCTTGTGTAAGACCCTAAAGATTATGGCCACTAAGGTTACCAATTCGCAGTCAGCACCTGGGCGGGAACATTCGATAGTCCGATCCGAACGTATGGGCAGGGTATCGAGCCTGAAATCAACTAAAAGGATTCCACACAGTAATTGTGGATTTACCTTTAAGAGATCCCCATAATACGATCTGACGACCACAACCAGTTAAACCATGGAGGGATAATCTTCGTAACTCACCCGAATGCGACCTCGTGCGTAACCCCTGTGTGAGAGGGGGATCCCAGGCATAATTATACGATAATTGGATTTGACTCTCCCTAACTCAGGATGCTGCTGTTTGTTTTGGAAACTTTGGAGATTTATGCTCACAACCTAATCCAAAGTACTAAGCCTAGTCTACTGTTGGTGGAGGATCCTAGAAAAGAAAAAAGTTCTAGATAATTTTTAATTAGCGCTCATTTTATAGTTGTTCTTTACTCAAAAGGGGTGCATGGAAGTGAAACGAATGGAATTATGACTCAGTCCCAAAAATGCATCAAATATGATAAGCAGTCATTTCTTTTCGATGAACATCTATATAAGGGAGAGAGAGAGTTCTTTTCACTAACAAGCACTAATAAGGAATGTCCTCAAACAAATTTTCCTCAATCAAATTCTAATGTGATGCTAAAACTTTTGAGATGCCTTCTAGCATGCACAATCAATCATGAAGATGCTTTTTATTGTTTGCATATGAATAATGATTAATTCAAAACAATGCTTGTCTTGCTAATCATCTTTTTGGATAAATGAAAATCAGGACAACACAAGCAAGAATCATACAAACAATACACCCTCTCGTTGTGATCAAAACAAGAAGCGAAAAAAAGAAATAATCAAAGAGAAATCAAGACCTTCACACCAAAATAAATGTCGAAGAACAATGATCTTAACTAAAATGAAATGAAAAGATCTGTAGGCCTTTGATGACTTTCACCATAGTTTTTTTTTACTCAGTCGAAAAAAGAGAGAAAGACAATGCATGGGTTTCAAGCTCCAAATGACAGAAAAAACTCAACAACAATAGTGAAGAAGGCTACAAAATCCAAACAACAAGATGTTTGTTCTTCAAAAAGACAGATGTCAAAGCTATAAAGGAAGAAGGATTGACTCACAAGGTGACCCAGCAAGAGAAACACAGAGGTAAAACCCTGAAAAAAAAATTCTGGAAGGTTTATTGGCCAATGGAGGGCTGGCGCTCTGTTGTCAAGGACAAGGAGCGTTATAACGCTCTGTGTAAGGAACTCATGGAGTGTTGGCGCTCTGTTAACACATGGATAGGGGTGCCAGGTTCAAAAATCTCCTAAAAGTGTCAAAAAATCCAAAAATTGCAGTTCAGTCTCGACAATTAGGTTGAGTGTGATGGGGTAGGGAGCCAATCAACTCATGAAACCAATCAAAAGAAGAGTGAACCAGGTCTAAAACAATCAAGGGGTGAAACAAGGTCTATGAGGAGAAATCAAAACAAGAAGTTTCGATTTGAGGACTCCCCAGTGGAGTCGCCAGTTTCTGTTGTAGAAAAATCTCCCTGCGGACAGGTAGATTGCCTCAAAGAGCTAGACCCTAAATCTAAGATAGAAAGTGCTTAACGTGGACACTGACTTCCTTTCAAATATATACAAACTAATACATGAGAAGGAAGGAGAATAGAAGTACCCCTTTATCGACGTTTGTCCCTGCACGCTCCGAGTTGAGCTCCAAACTCTCGCTCCTCGTTGAGTCCTGTAGACAAACAAAGTACAACCACTTCCTACTCTATTGATATTAGCTTGAAAATAGATCTATCTATCAATGATAAGTTCATGTAAGATCAGACACAAACTAGAAAGAAACAGGCCAAGTGTGTCATATTAATGAGAATAACGACAACAATACTTACAATCGTAGATGCAAATGAGACAACTTCGTCAAGTCCCCTTTGTCCAACCCTTGCTCGAAAGATCCACAACCTGGATGATAGCAGCTTCACTGATCACCCTCCTTTGACTGACTGTGTGTTTCCTATGAGATCATAGGTTTCATGCTAGCAATTATTCCCCCTTTTCACCATCATAGAGCCTGCTTATATAGGTTAAGAGAAACTTAACCTCTTGAGTTATCTTTAGAACAAGTTGAGGAATTCCCTCCTTGGATCAGGGATCTTCTGATGGAACCAAGAATTTGAATGCAACTGCCTTCTAAACTTGAGAGATCCTCCCCTTATTCTCCTCAACGGGACAACTACTGCCTCAGATTAGACAACGCTCCCTCAAAAGGGGCATCAGAGCTCTATAGCACTCCCTAGGAAGCTTGAGGGAAGCGCCAGCACTCCAAGGATGGATAACACTCCTTCTGAGGGGCAGATAAGTCTTATAACGCTCCCTAAGACCTTATAGGGGAGTGCTAGCGCTCCTAAGGCTGATGTAGGGGAGTACTCACCTTCAAAACCTTTGTTTAAGAGCTCTTCTCAGGTGATAAAAGTTCCTTGACTTCAATTAATCATTTTTCCTCCTCCCAATCAAGTGTATGGGATGTCTTAAGTGCCTCCTTAGTGTCATCATTATGGTAGTATGCTTGAACAACATTTGCGACACTTGTGAACAACTTGCGACACTTGCGAAAGTTGTAAGGAACATGCGACACTTATGACACTTATCAAAGTGAGCAATATTGAGGTGTAACACTTATCTTTGATAAAAATAACACCAACTCTGTGCAAACCTTCCATGTTCCTCCCAACCTTAGACCACAATGCTCAAAACTCTCAGTATTGGGTCACCCCTAAGTTGGGGATTAAAATCCACCTAAGCAAGGGAAGCATAACCCAGGATAAGGTCTCCTAGACAACATAAAGCTCAGACTTAGGTTCCAACTCAAGTTTACAACCCACAGTCCCTCATTCCCCACATGCGTGTCCCACCCCAGGAAGTGTGCCCCTTCTCTGTTGCACAATCCTTAGACTGCCCCACTTCCCTTCTGGGGCTTCAACAAAAGGCAAAATAGGAAGTCTTAGAGCCTTGTAGCTACAACTTGTCACCTTGGGAATTAATTCCCAACAATTATCTCACTTGGAGAGAATGTGCATGGGCCTGAAAACCCACTTCTTCAATAGTCCACGAGCCTGGAAAATTGCCTCTTCCACTCCAAATATTCTCAGGCACAAGTACACGTACAAGTATAGGTACAATAACTAGTAGGGTATGGCTGGTATCTCTATGAGTGAAGGAATGAAGATAGAATGATAGGAAAATGAACTAAGTCCAAACTATATGTATGCATGTTCCCAAATTGACACTTGTCATGTTGGGAACTACCTTTGGACCACTTGACCCCCACTTTTCCCCATCCATAGAACTTAGGATAAAATAAATATCCATACTTTATACTTTAAGGAATATTAATATAATATTCCTTTGGGATTAATCCCCCCTAGCTTAGCCCCTTTTCCTAAAATTTCATCCCCTTTTCCCTATCTAGTGGATTCTATCCCCCCATACTCTTTTACATGGTTGGTTTGCAGTAGTGATGTGTTTTCATTAATATTTGTGTGTGATTACATATTACAATGATGGCTCATTGGCCATTTTAGCATCTGGATCTCCATCTTGATAACCAAATAGACACTCAGGCCTCAAAATGTCCTGGATCACCAGCCTATGTGTTCATTTACATTTATATGTACAATTGGGGTTCTTCCTAGGGGTATTACATTCCTCTCCCCCTTATTTATGCATTGTCCTCAGTGCAATATATACACATATACCATCAAAACTTTAAAATTCTTCAAAAAGATGTGGGTATTCTTCCTACATTGCATCCTTATGCTCCCAATTTTCATCCTTAGGACTGTACCAGGTCCATTGGACCTTCACTATCCATATGGCTCAATTCTTGAACTGTTTGATTTTCCGGTCCAATATGAAAACTAGTTGCACTTGAAATTAGCCTTATTGCTCCACCTGAATCACATTCGAATCAATGACATGATTAGCCTTAGGTACATTGTTTTTAAGCAATGATACATGGAATACATTATGAATGAACATGGATGTAGATAAGGAAAGCATGTATGCTGCAAGACCAATCCTCTCCAGGATTTCAAATGACCCACAATAATGATCTTCCAACTTCGAACAATTTCCCAACTTTAGGGAACTTCTTTTGGATTTTTCCTTCAAGAACACATGGTCACTCACTTTAAATTCTCCGTGAGTTCTTCCCTTATCAATGTAAATTTTCTCCCTATCCTAGGTAGCCTTTAAATTCCGTTTTATTCTCACCATCTGCTCTTCCATTTCCCTGAGTAATTCTGGTCCAACCATTGATCTATCTATTGGGTTATCCCAAATCACTAGTGTGTTGCACTTTCTTCCATAAAGTGCCTCAAATGGGCTCATCTTTAGAGATGCTTGATACCCATTGTTATAAACAAACTCCACCAAATGCACGTAATCCTCCCATTTAGATGGTTTATCCATCACATACATCCTCAACATATCTTCAATCACTTGATTCACCCTCTCTATTTTCCCATCTGGCTCTGGATGATAGGCTGTGCTAAAGTTCAGATTGGTCCCAAATCCTTTGAATAATCCTTTCCAAAAATTTGATGTGAATCTGGGATCTCTGTCTGATACAATTGTCTTAGGAATACCATGCATCCTAGCAATTTCTCTCATACAAATATCAACAATGTTGGCTACCTTGCGAATGAGATTTATGGGAATAAAGTGGATAGTTTTAGTAAGCTTATCCACCACCACCATGATCGAATCATTCTGCTTGGTTGTTCTGGGCAGCTTGATGATGAAATCCATTTTCACAACTTCCCATTTCCACTCATGAATGGGTAATGGTTATAGTAGACCAGCTGGGTGTCTGTTCTTAGCCTTCACTTTTTGACATTCCAAACACTTGGCAATAAAATGAGAAACCTTTTTCTTCATACCTGGACAATAATATTGGCTCTTGACAACTACAATAGTTTTCTAGTAATCGCGGTGCCCAACATAAGGCACATTATGCATTTATTTTGAAATCATATTTTTCAATTCCTGAGAATTTGACACATAAATTATGCCCCTGTATATGAGCATTTCATCCTTTTCCATATTATATTCTTCACTTTTCTGCTGCAAATTACCTTGCTGAATTTTTTCCTTTACCTCCATGTATTTTTTATCTGATTTTGCACCCTCTAAAATTATGTCCTTCAAATATGATTGGTACATGTTAATGGTTGTAGCATG
Source organism: Picea engelmannii (assembly GCA_009831015.1). Classification (NCBI taxonomy): domain Eukaryota; kingdom Viridiplantae; phylum Streptophyta; class Pinopsida; order Pinales; family Pinaceae; genus Picea; species Picea engelmannii. The sequence goes on along the minus strand of ML777932.1, from coordinate 135,233 downwards.
CATCTCATGCACCCTCCTTCTGAGTGCATCAACCACCTTGTTCTCTTTACCTTTGATATGGTTTATATCAAAGTCATATTCATTGAGGAATTCCGACCATTTTCTTTGCCTAACATTTAAAGTTGGTTGTCCAAATAAATATTTCAGACCACTATGTTATGTCCTCTATTTAAATATTTTTCTCATGAGGTAGTGCCTCCACATATTCAAGACATGAACCATGGCTTCCAATTCTAAATCATGAGTAACATAGTGCCTTTCATGCTCCTTTAATTTCCTTGATTCATAGCATACCACAAGCCCATTTTGACTAAGAACTCCACCAAGTCCTTCTTTACATGCATCAATGCATACAATGAAGTCTTCATTTGGATAAACAATATTTAACATTGGAGCACTTGTTAGTAAATGCTTCAAGTGTTGGAAAATCCTTTCACAATCAGATGTCCACTCAAACTTCACACCCTTCTTTTGCAAGGAAGTGATTGGGTGTGAAATCTTTGAGAATCCTTCAATGAATCTTCTATAGAAACCTGCAAGTCCCATGAATGATCTCAGCTCATAGACATTCCTTGGTGTTGGACACATCTCAATGGCCTTTATCTTTTCTTGGTCCACTTCTATTCCTTCCTCTGAAATGATATGGCCCAAATAATGAATTTGCTTCTGATAGAGTGATCACTTTCTCAATTTGGCATACAACTGATGCTCCCTCAATACCTGTAATACCATCCTCAAGTCCCGCTCATGCTCTTCGTTAGAATTAGAATATATAAGAATGCCATCCACGAAGACAATGACACACTTATCTAAGTAATCCTTGAAAATACCATTCATTAAACACATGATGACAATTGGTGCATTTGATAACCCAAATGGCACCACTATGAACTCATAATGACCATACCTTGTTATGAAGGTAGTCTTGCTGATGTATTCTTCTTTAGATATTACCTGATGATAGCTTGACCTAAGATCAATCTTAGAGAATATCTTACCATCTTTCAGTTGATCAAAGAGGTCATCTGTCCTTGGAAAAAGATATTTTTTCTTCACAGTTATCTTGTTCAACTTTCTGAAGTCAATGCAAAGTTTCAATGTTCCACCCTTTTTCTTCACAAATAATACTGGGGTACCCCAGTGTGACACACTTGGGCGCATATACCCTTTATTCAAAATCTATTCAAGTTGAATTTGCAATTCCTTTAGTTTTGGTGTTCTCATCCTATAAGGAGTCTTTGATAATGGGGCTTCTCCAATCATCAGATTAATGGAGAAATCAATATCTCTCTTGGGTGGAAATCCCAATATTTATTTAAATATATCTTCAAATGTCTTTAAGATTGCATAATATTCAATACTTGGCACCTTATCTTTAGGTGCATGTTCCATATGTGCTGCAAATATTTGACACCCTTTCTTGAAACTTTTCTTCAGTTGCAAGGATGAAACTTCTCTGATGGTTACTTCCTTAGAAATTCCTTGAACTGTCTAGTATAACATGATGCTTTTCCAACCAATCCATACCAATGAGGCAATAATATGAGCCCAAAGGTATGATATTCAAATATTCTCTTGTGCCTAGTCCATTCATGTCCATTCGACACGCCTTAACCATCTCATTAATTTTCCTTTTATCTCTTGTAGCTAGCTGTACTAACCAAGGTTTTCCAAGATTTCTTCTTGGTAATTGAAATCTTTCCACCATCTTAGGATATAAATAATTATGACTAGATCCTGAATCAATTAAAATAAAAATGGGTTGTTTGTTGATCTTACCTTCCACTTTAATCATATGAGACTAGAATTCAGCTTGCTTGTTATCCAGAGTTGCATAGATCCTTGGTACATTTATGCCCATGTCCTCCACTATATCAACATGCTGAATATTATGAACAATCCTCACTTTTTCATCTCTATGAGGACAATCCCGGTACATGTGGTCTCCCCCACAACCCCAACATTGAATGGGTGGTTGCCTTGGTATTTTACCCATTGTCTCTGCCATTTTGTGTTTTTTAAAGGCTAGTTGTCCCTGCGAATTATTTATGAAGAATGGTGGTTTGGTCCCCTTCTTCCTTTGGTCCATCTTACTTTTCTTTTTGTCTTCCCACACCTTTTGGAAATTTGGTCTTCCTCTATGATGATCATAAATACATTTATCTCTCCTTATGGTTTCCTCCAGTGTCTTGGGATCATCATACTCAATGTATCTTATCACTGATAAATGACGACATTCCACTCATGTACCTCTGAATCTTAACTTGTTCACCCTTGATGAAATAAACATATTTCAACAACTCTAAAAATGTCCTTTCATACTCATCTATGGTCATACTACCAAGCACGAGTTCAAAATACTCCTTAATTTTCTTATCATAGTATTATTTGGTTAAGTATTTTTTCTTAAAACACCTTTTAAATTCTCTCCAAGTAACCTTCTTCTCATCAATGTGTTGTACTTGAAGAAATTGGTCCCACCACATTGATGCTTTTCCTTTGAGATGATAGATGGGAATTCTTCCTTCTACATGTGAGGAGTAGTTATGTAACTGGAAGTACTTCCTCATGCCCAAAAGCCAGGTCTCTGCATCCTCATCCTTTATGTGTTCACCATCAAATGTAGGAGTATTGATATTATTCATATATCCCTGTAGCTCATCTACCCCATACCTCCTCTTATGCTTTCTGACAAGTGATGGACTTGAAATACTGTGTACTCTCCTAAAAAAATTCTTTGGTGACTCCTAGATTTTCTTGATTTTGTCTCCTTGTCCATTTTCTTCTCTATTATGTCCAAGCTCTACATCAACTTGATGTTGAATCCATCTTGTTGTTCCTTAGCTTTCTTGAGATTCTCATTATCAACCTTATAACTTTGAATATATTTCTATAGAATCTTGATGGTCTCCACCAAGTTCATGCTCTCCTCTTGCCCTCTTTGTTCCCATTGGATTCCTTTCTTTCATTACCCATGCTGGCATATAACCCCCTCACTTTATCTTCATGGCTGTAAGTCCTCTGTGCATATTCCATATTGTTGATCTTTGTACTGATCTTGTTTTGATATGAATTTTGTTACTCTGTAAAATGTACAGGAAACAATATTTGTTAGACTAAAAAATTTAACAAATTGATGAAAATTATGTACAATCATGTTCCAATAATGCATCATAATTATTTCTTCTGATTCATTTTGAAATTAACTATCCATATTAATTTTCTAGGTGGCTATATAGACTCTTCTTTCCAAGACCTTTCCAACACTTGCTTCCTTTCTCAATTCTGAGTCTTGAGCATAAATTTATGGTCATTTAAATATTACCCAATAATTCCTTCTGCTCACCCCTCATCCAAGTGCAATTCTTAACTGTGCATAGACATCCGTGCACATTCCCATTTGTAGTTTTGGAAGAAGAAAAATTGGGTTCCATCATAAACATATTCTAGATACTTCGGTGATTTTTTACCCCCATCTTAGCTCCAAGAAGCTATATAGATCCTACTGAAGTTTTAGGCCAATTGATATTTGTGGCCATGAATGCTACAGTTACCTTCTAGGCCCTCTTAAAATTTTCAATGTGCCCATAATTTTAATTTGACTCCATTGCTATTATCTATGGCTCAATATATTTCCATAAACTTATCCTGTGCCTCAATGCGATTCTGGAGTAGGAAGTTATGGCCCTCAGACATTAACTGGGGCTTAAAATTTACTCTCCATTGTTTGGGTTGTAAATCCCTCATCCTAACTCCGTTTGAAGAATGGAATACACCATTAAAAATATACTACTGAGCTCTTTCATTTGACATACAAAAAATTCACCCTAGTTGCATTGTTTTCGAGTAGCAAAAAACATTGTTTAGGGTCTAAAAAATTCCCTACAAATTCAACACCTGGAAAAACACTATAAATTTCCAGTAATTTTTAATAATTTTTGCAAAAGTTTGGTGACTTGTACTGACTCAAATGGCGGCATGGAATCCTGAGTCCACCTGGAAATTTGGAGTGGTTCCTTGTTAGCCTCCTACCACCATGGCCTTTCCCTTTTGAAACTTACCTTCACAACATACACTACATATTTCGGGCCCCACAAGTCCTTGGTTGCCAACATGGTGCCATATCATTGGGTCGCAGGGATGGGATGGCCTCATCCCGTGCCCATACTTTCGGACGCATGAAGTTTCCCATTATTTTAATCCAAAATTCATCATGCAGAGGGTGTCAGTGATGATCAATGATCCACGTCGCATTGCGGCCCCCCGACTTGTGGTTAACGTAACCACCCCAGACCCCCCACAATTAACGTGGGTTTGCCACTTGTCCAAGTTTCGAGGTTCTGCTAAGTAGGAAGGCGCTACCTCCATGGTGAAAAATTACATGAAACCTATGATAACATTCCAGATTGTACCTTTTCCACACGTTCCAACTCTACCACACTTTCCACATACCCTCCATGTAAGGCTCACGTCACGGTACACAAAAATTCCCAATTTTCCAATTTTGATGATTTTTCCAAAATTTCCAAAAACTCCCAAAATACATAATTTCATATTATTCTTCTTTGAACGCCATTATAACTCTATAATTAATATTAATACAACCCATTCAATCCATGTAGATATAAATTTGTTCGCTTCTTTTCAAATTTGACTCTTTCACTTCAAATTTACCATTATTTGGTTGCAGGAAATTGGGGCTTTTGCCCAATTTCTTCCAATTTCACCATGGCCACTTTGCAAATTTATAATTTCAACCAATTTCATCCAAATAAATTCCAATTCAACATCCACAAAAACAAATTTATTATGTGCACTACTGGTTGACATTCCTAGGTATGAATCTTATTCAAATTTATTCACGAGTTGGGGGAATTTTTACAATTTCCGCCATTGTGGTACTGTAATTCAAATTTTGGCCATCCCCAACCCCAAATATATTCAATCTGCAATTAAAATTTGGGTATTTCCAATCGCTGGCTAAATCCCCTCAAATTCTTGTGAGATTTCCCAATTTCACTGCCGTAATTTCAGCAAACAAGTTCCAGAAATACTTTTTCGGCATTCCACCACACAATGTGCCCGCATGATGTGTAAATTGCACTTATGCACTCTGTTAATTGGCCCATCTAGACTCAGTGTTGAAAATTGGGCTCTGATACCACATTGTAGCATCCCCAACCACCGAATGGGCTATGCCACTTAAAATTTCAAACTCTGATACTAATTTAATTCATAAAAATACTCTACAAATGCACATATTCATACAAAATAATAACATAAATATACATGCAACTTACACAGGAAAACCCCATGAAAATAATTGCATAAATATTAACACAACACATGAATTAACACACATTTGACACTTATCTTTGGTAAAATGAATACCAACTGCATGCAGACCTTCCACGTTCCTCCTAGCCTTAGACCACACTACTCAAAACTCTTAGGAGTGGGTCACCCCTGAGTTGGGGCTTAAAATCCACTTAGGAAAGAGAATCCTAACCCAGGATAAGGTATCCTAGATAGCATAAATCTCATACTCAGGTACAAACTCAAGCTGAAAACCTATAGTCCCTTATTCTCCACATGTCTATCCCACCCTAGGAAGTGTGCCCCTTCTTTGCTCAACAATCCCTCGATTTCCCCACTTCCCTTATGGGAGTTCAACAACAGGCTTGACAGGAAGTATTAGAGCCCTGTAGCTACAACTTGGCACCTTGGGAATTAATTCCCAACAATTCTCTCACCTAGAGAGAATGCTCATGGGCATGACAACCCTCTTCTTCAATAGTCCACGGGCTTGAAAACCCACTTCTTCTGCTCCAAATATTCCTAGGCACAGGTACAGGTACATGTACAGGTACAAGTGCAGTAACCAACAGGGTACAAATGGTGTCTTCGTGAGTGAAGTAATGAAGATAAAATGATAGTAAAATGAACTAATTCCAATCTATATGTATGCATGTTCCCAACTTGACACTTGTCATTTTGGGAACTACCTTGGGCCCACTTGACCCCCACTTGTCCCCATCCATATAACTTAGGATACAATAAATATCCATACTTTATAATTTAAGGAATATTAATATAATATTCCTTTGAGCTTAATCCCCCTAGCTTATCCCCCTTTCCCTAAACTGTTATCCCCCTTTCCATATCTAGTGGATTTTATCCCCCCATACTCTTTTACATGGTTGGTCTACAACAATGATGTGTTTTCATTAATATTTTCATGTGATTACATATTAAAATGATGGCTTACTGACCATTTTAGCATCCATCTCTCCATCCTGATAACCACAGGCACTCTAGCCTCAAAATGTCATGGCTCACCAACCTATGTGTTTATTTACATTTATATGTACAATTGGGGTTTGGCCTAGGGGTATTACAATATTTGTGTAATATGAAAGTCACATGATATGTTCTAGAAATAGAGTGATTTGATGACTCATATTCTCCTCGATCTTAACACCTATATTGATCTATGGCTTAACACTCGATTGTTCCATGATCTCTATTTAAAGAGCATGGAGGGTTATTTTCTGATGATCGATTGTAAGACAATCTCTTGTAAAATATTTTATTTTGCATTAATATATTGCCTCAAGTGGTCATGCTGGTTGGGGTTGCATATTTTTTCCCACTTCAAGGGTTTTAACCATGTAAAAACATTGGGGTTATGATCTTTGATTTGGTTCTTAGAGAGGTTATTTTAGGTGTTCATCCTATGTGGGAATACCATGTTTTGTTGAACACCTTGGAGAATAAAAACACCCATTCGAGAGTTGGTAGGGTGGTCAACCAATAATAAAATTATATATTTTACAAAGGATAATTGGAGATAATACTTAGAGAAATATTGAAACCGAAGAATCATCAAGGGATGATATTATGTAGTCTTCTATAAATAACTATATTAGTCTGAAATTTGTAGAGATATTTCCATTTATTTGGATAATTTGGAATTGGTATTTGCAGTTTGAATCTATGAAAAATTGCTAATATAATTATCATTTTTTAAAATAAATTAATACACTATTTAAAACCATCAGCATATGCTTTAGGGTCAATATAATATTTGTATGAAACCTCAATTCTATTGAGCACCCAAGGGAAAATTGAAAAGCAAATTTGTAATTATTTTTTGTACATAATAGAGGTGGTCATGCCCTATAGAAGCCACAATCGGCCACTATTTTCTCTTATAAAATGTGTGGCCACGACCTTTTGGTTTCCATTTTCCTTTAGGAAACCCATGGCTAAGTCTTGTAGGTACGGATTTGAGTTTTTCAAGAAAAATGTCTTGGATGTTTTTGGTTGTTTTCTTTTTCCTCAGGAGGGAATAATTGGACATGATTTGTAGTGATAATAACTTTATATAAACTATGTTTAAGAGATATTTTTTCTAATTTGAATGTATCTATTTTAATTTTGGAGAATTCATGTTGATTCCTAGCTAGTAGGTTGGTTACTTTGCATTGTTGAAACTTGAGTTTTATAAACAATAATACATATAATTTGAACATTGAATTAATTGTAATCCTCCAATTGGAGAAAAGAAAATAAAAATTGTTATGATTACATGCATAGAGAATGATCATTGTAAGAGGCTTGTTTGTGCATCAAAAGCATTGGCTAAAGTGTGTTATTGGCTGATTATTATTAAGTATGTTGTGTAACTTTTGTTATTTATTATTTCAAGTTGAATGACCAATATGGCAGATAGGGTCATGGTGAGATGAAAGAGAGTTTTTTCAGCTGTTATAATGTTTATAATTTGAGGAAATTTTGTTATATTGAAAAGGGTATTGTTACTTTGATTATGGGATTGTTAGTTCCCTATTAAAAGAGATTATATATATATATATATATATATATATATATATATATATATATATATATATATATATATATATATATATATATATATATATAAGCTATGTGCTTTGTATTAGGTTAACATCATGGGTAGGTGTTACATTTCTACAATAAATATTATCACTAAACATACTCCCAACCTTGAAAAGTCGTGGATTTTCAAAAAAAATGACAACATAAGTCATAAATGATCTTTCATCTATATGTCATGAAATATCATACATCATATAATTCCATAACAAGAACATCTCCTCTACAAATAATTTCAAACAAACATCCATATCTCTAGAATGATGCTTTTTAGGCACAATAAGAGGCAATATCAAATTTTCTTTCTATACAACCATCCAAAGAGGGATGCTACAATTTATTAAAAGAATGGGCCAAATTATATAATTTCTAGACTAGAAAGATAACAAACCCACTTTGTCCATTGCTAAGACAAATATTATACTTCAACACTCATGTATAAATTTTCCGAGACATGTTTTCAATGTGATTCATTGTCTCAAAAGATACAAAAAAATACATTCAAGCACTCATTATACTCTTCCTATGAATTTTTTTTCTTATATGCCTATTTATCCCTCCCAGACGAAATAATGTGATGAAACAAAATACTCTTTAGTATTAACATGTTCACAATCCCCTATATCATGCCATATATATATAATGTTTATAATATCATTATCACTTCTATCATCAACATTGTAAAAATGGATACCATATCAACTTAATACAATAAATAAAAATAAATTCAATATAATAACTAATTTGAACAAGTACATAATTTTTTTTAACATATACAAATTTTAAAAGGCCTATCTCAACATTTCAATATTTCATTAATACAAATTGTCAATACAAATTCTACAAATTCTTAAAGTTGAAAAGTTATACAATATCATTTTTTTCCTTTTTTTTTTCTTTCTCATTAGGACCTTTAAGGGAAGACTAACTACTTGTCTTTTTTATTAAACATGTATAAGCCTATAAAACTTTATTCCACTTATCTCCACTAAGACTTTATTCCACTTGTATGGATGAGACTTTGAGGAAGGGATGAATCTATGTGTGCTCTATAAGACCTATAAGGTTGTTAAAAATGGTATGAAGAAAAGTTTCATCTTATTCCACTTGTATGGATGAGACTTTGAGGAAGGGATGAATCTATGTGTGCTCTATAAAACCTATAAGGTTTTTAAAAATGGTATGAAGAAAAATTTCAACCCTAATAGGGTGTCCATCATGTTGTGAATGTTCCATTATTATTTATAGTAAATCCATAGTTAATGTTCCATTATTATTTATAGTAAATCCATAGTTAATGTTCCATTATTATTTATAGTAAATTCATATAAGATCATCTACAAATACATTATTTTTAGTAAATCCATAGAAGATCATTTACAAGTACACCACTAATTATTTATAATAAATCCATAGAAAATCATCTACATTTACTTTTGAATTTGTTATTTTACTAGACATATATCATAATTTTCTATAAATTTTGATGTTACCTCTTGAATATTGAAGTTTGTTGTGAATGCATCCTTCAATTAATGTCCTTTAATGTTTGGTTTTAATATTATGAGGATGAACTATATCAAGATGAATAGCTAGGGAACTTTCACTGTTTCTTGCAAATATCACACATAGGTTATAATATTATGAGGATGAACTATATCAAAATGAATAGCTAGGGAACTTTCACCTGTTTCTTGCAAATATCACACATAGAAAGAGTGCTAACATTATTGGTCATGAAAATTTGTATCATAAATTCCTAAACTACATTCTTTATAATTTTATTATTTTTGTATTTAAGACTTCTAATGCTAGTGTTAATGTTTAGGGAATCTATATAGACATCTTTTTTACTTTTGACATTTCATACCAAACCAATTTGATTCATCAATATGAAGAAATTGATTTGTGAAGAGACAATTTTATTACATGCTTTTATTAATATGAAATTAATTCATTCATCATTATGAAGGAATTGAATTGTGAAAGACAATTTATTACATGTTTTTATTAATATGAAATTAATTAAAATAGTTATCTAGATTAATTAAAATAATTATCTATAATTTTGGAAGTAAACATAGTAAATAAAAAGTTTAGTTTTATATTTAGTTTAATATTATTTTTAAATTTAAACTTATTTTTAATTTATAATTTTAATCTAACTTTAATTTTACTTAAAAAAATCATTATCAATTAGAATTTTATATTTATATTTGTAAGTATAAATGCAAAAAAAACTTAATATTAAGTGTAATTTTTATTTATTTATCTTGTTAATTCAACAATTAATATTTATATGATTAGTACTTGGTAAAATAAAACTAATAAATTTTAAATATAAATTTAATTACATGCAATTATTTATAACTAAATTAAAATTAATATGTATAATTTTACTTTTGTAATCAACAAATTTATAAATTCTAAATAAAAGATAATTATTTATAATTAAATTAAAATTAAAATATGTAATTTTACCTTTGTAATCAACAAATTTATATATATATATATATATATATATATATATATATATATATATATATA
>ML777932.1:108612-124719 GCA_009831015.1 Picea engelmannii | reverse complement strand
TAATAATAATAATAATAATAATAATAATAATAATAATAATAATAATAATAATAATAATAATAATAATAATAATAATAATAATAATAATAATAATAATAATAATAATAATATTATTATTATTATTATTATTATTATTATTATTAAGATAAAAAAAGAAACAAAAAGTTCATTTGAGACTCCTATGTGTGTCATAATGTTGGAATCTAATTTTTGTTCATCTTCCAGTGATCATCAAGATGTCTGTTATTACAATATTTTTCAATCTTAATAGCTTCTGTGAAGTTTTGTATTGAGTAGTGATTAACATTGGTTAAAACCTTAAAATACTCCATGCAAATTTGATGCTTACTCTTGTCTGAATTATTAACCAATGCAAATGTATGAACTTAGTGGTGATTACCATTAATTGCATGTTCTTTCACTCTAATTTTCATCAATACAAGGCTTCTCACATTAACAAGAAACCATGTAGACACCTTTTTGTTATGTTATATATTTGATGGAATACTTCATAAACCTCAAGGAATTCCTTCCTTGTCATAGTTAGGGGTTTAAAGGTTTTCCTAACATTCTTCTTCTAAAGAACTTTAGCGATCCTATTAGTGGTCCCTAGATGTAGGTTTAAAAGTTTAACTTGGAGGTGTATTCATTTTGTTCTTTATTGCAATTTGTTCTTTATTCATATTTTGAAATTCTTTCATATCTTGATGTTCTTTTTATCCATTATTCTTGAAAACCTTGAGAAGATCGAGTTTCTCCTTTTCTAAATGTTCATCATCATAGATCCTAAGGGCACTTGTTGCTAAAGTGATGATGACCCCTCATCTTTGCACTTGATGGTAATGGTAGATGGCACAAAAGTATTGCTCAATGTGAGCCTTTTTCCTGAACAACCTATGTGCCAAGGATCCATTTGGCTTAGGATGTTGAAGTACTAGCAGAAGAGATGGTTGGAGTTGGATTTCAAATATGTAGATGATAAGCATAATAAGAATGAAAATTTAAATATATGCATGTCATATTTAACCAAATATTATAAATATAATTAGTACGATTATGATCTTACATATTGTGTAGAGGATGAAATAATACACCCTTTCAAGTCATACTATAGGAGGAGGAATTCCTTGATGTTGAACTAGAACTTTACACAAGAAACAATACAAAAGAAATACTTATGAGTGGACATCAAAACTCTCATAATAAATAAATGCGATTTTTTCACAATTAGACATTTATGAAATTTAGAATATTTCTAGATCAACTTTCGAAGCTAGACTCTAAATCATATGAAGAACAAGAAATAAATGAACCCATAATTATTTATAAATCTAGCAAGAATACTGAAAACTAGTTCGATACAATAATAAAATAGGTTTATATCGGTGAGCATTTACAGTGCCAAGAGATTATGTTTATAAGCATTAACAAATGTTTTTATGTTAGGGATTGTAGGTGTTAAAGGTTAAAGTAATTAGGGGTGTTAGGGACTAGACATTAAGGCTTATGAGTAGGGGGAATCAAGGTTAAGGGTGAGGAATATATGGTTAGGGTTTGGGGATTAGGAGTTACATGTAATAGGGGATAGTTTTTAGGGGTTATAAAGTTATGAGTTTTGGTGATATTTGTAGCTATGAGTTATAGTGTTGTGGGGATTCAAGATTTAGGATTAGGAGTTATGGAGGTTAGGTTTCAAATTTTTAGATTTTATAGTTTACGTCTTAGGGGTCATACATTTAGAGGTTTAAAAGGGGTATGCGTTATAAGGGTTATTGGTTAGGATTTATTGTTGTTATGAGTATGTGACATGTGTTTAAGTGAGGTTGACTCATAAGTGAGATAATAACATTAATAACTTGAGATTCTTGGCCCTATCAATGTCTATGAGGCTTTCTTATAACCAAGAGAATGATGGAAATGACTTGAGATCCTCCCCATCAATTTCTATGAGGCTTTCTCATAACTAGGATAATGATGACAATGACTTGGGATCCCTCCTATCGGTTTCTATTAGTCTTTCTCATAACGAGGATAATGACTTCAATGACTTATGTGTACAAGGGTATAGGGGTTATATAGTTGTAGGGGTTAAGGGTGGAAATGGTTAGGTGTTACAGTGGTTATGGGTCAAAATGTATTTGTAATACACCTTATGGTAGTTAGGGTTCTATGGGTTAGGGATTATAGTCCTTTGGGGTTAATCTATAATAGGGGATATATATTGTAAGGTTTATACATACGTCAGGTATTATATAGGATTATGGTTAGGGGATAGAAGTTGGGTTTTCATGGGGATATTGTAAGGTGTATTAGAGGTTAAAGGATTATGCATTATAGGTGTTACTAGCTAGGGTTACATGATTAGGGGTTATATGGACTAGTGGTTATAATGGTTATGGGTTATACATGATAGATTATGGGTAATAGGGGTGGTAAGACTAGATCAACTTTCGAAGCTAGACTCTAAATTAGATGAAGAACAAGAACTCGATAAACTCATAAATATTTACAAATACAACAAGAATATTGAAAAAGAGTTAAATACAATAATAAAATGGGATTATATGGGTGAGTGTTTACATTGCCAAGAGATCATAGTTATAATCATTAAATAATGTTTCTATGCTAAGGCCGGTGGGTGTTAAAGGTTAACATAATTAGGGGTGTTAGGGAATAAACATTAAGGTGAGTTGGGGGAATCAAGGTCAAGGGTGAGGAATATATATTTTTTAGGGTTTGGGGATTAGGAGTTACATGTAACAGGGGACAATTTTTAGGGGTTATGAAGTGATGCGTTTTGGGTGATAGTTGTAGATATGAGTTATAGTGTTGGAGGTATTTGATATTTAGGATTAGGAGTTATGGAGGTTAGGTTTCATAAATGTTATGTTTTATGGTTTACATCTTAGGGGTCATAGATGTTAAAGTTTAAAAGGGGTATGGGTTATAAGGGTTATTAGTTAGGGTTTATAGTTGTTATGAGTATTTGAACATTAGTTTCAATGAGGTTGACTCATAAGTGAGATAATAACTTTAATAACTTGAAATTATTTTCCCTATCGGTGTCTGTGAGGATTCTTCATAACCAAGAGAATGATGGAAATGCCTTGAGATCCTCTCCATCAATTTCTATAATTTTTTTATCATAACAAAGAGAATGATGATGGTGACTTGGGATCCCGCCTCTTTGTTTCTATTAGGTTTTCTCATAACTAGGATAACAACTTCAATGACTTATGTGTACGAGGGTCTATGGGTTAAGGGTGGAAATGGTTAGGTGTAACAATGGTTAAGGGTATAAATGTATATGTAATACAAGTTAAGGTAGTTAGGGTTCTATGGGTCGAGAATTATAGTGATTTGTGGTTAATCTATAATAGGGGATATAAGTTATATGGTTTGTACATATGTTAGGCATTATATAGGTTTGTGGTTAGGGGATAGAAATTGGGGTTTCATGGGGATATTGGTAAGATGTATTAGAGGTTAAAGGATTATGCATTATATGTGTTACTAGCTAAGGGTTATAATGGTTAGCGATTATAGCGACTAGGGGTTATAATAGTTATGGTTTATAAATGATAGGTTATGGGTGATAGGGGTAAAGAGATATGGATTATATTGAAAAAAAATTGTTATGTTTCATGGTTGGGTCTTGGTGGGTAGTGTTTAAGGGTAATGGGAGTTAGGAATGATATGTCTTTATAGGAATTACAAGATACAAAGGTTAATGGTTATAAGTGTTTAAGGTAGGGGTCATACAACAATAAAGGTTAAAGATTATTAATTTTTAAATGGTTAAGAGTTAGGGGTCAAGGGTTATGTTTTAGGAGTGTGGGATGAGAAGTTAAGGGTGATATAGGTTATGGATTTATACACTGTTAGGGGATATACTGGTTATTAGTTTTCATTATTATAAGGGTTAAGCTATAGTGGTTAGTGTTTATAATTGTTAGGGGGAAGAATTTATGGGTTGTATGGTTTTAGGTTTATATTAACTGGGGTTAATGTGGGTTAAGGTTTACAAGGGTTATAGGTTAGGGGAAATATTGGTTAGGGATTAATTGTGATAGGGGTTAATGATTATATGGTTTAGTGGTTGTAGTTGTTAATACTTGGGGATTTGTAATAATGGTAAAGAAGGAGGTAAAAAAACCATTTCTTTGTAAAATAAAAAACTTTAAACAAATATGTTCCTAAATTAAAACTATGTGTTTTTGGAGGTGGAACAATTTTTTTACAAGTGTGTTTTAATAAAGAATGACAATGTAAATCTCTATAGGTTATCATTCACCTCCAAGTGGGATATGGGTGCCATGAATAGGTTAGTTGTGCCATGAATAGGTTAGTTGTGAACCAAGAATGGGTCGTGACTTCCAACTGAGGTCAAGGGAGGAAAAATGGTCTTGTGCCCTAAATGAAGCTTCTCGAGCTCAAGTTCCATAAAACACCTACAAATGACAAATCATTCCCTCTCTTAGGGATATTTTGACTATTAGTGGTTTACTAAGGGACATTATGATGGATTTAGTAATAGTAATGGCTCTTTAGGTATTAACATTGGTTAGGGAATGATATCAATATCCTCAAGCATTTATTAAAGCTTCTTGGGATTTATAATCCTAAAACATGCAACAAAACACCACATATGACCTTTCCATAGGACCTTTGGCCTTTGAGTGGGATATGGATACCATTAATTGGTTTTTGGTAAAAATAATGGGTATAGAGACATAAATCATTCTTAAAAAAATAAAACAAGAGCCTTACATAGGAAAAAAAATATTCTGAACCAAAAGTGTTGTAAACAAAAGGTCTCCAACCATGAAACATGCGCTCTATGTGTGGTCTTTCACCTCCAAGTGGTATTCTAGGCACCATTAGGTGATTTTGTGCAAAGGGGATGGGTCTATGGACCTCAACTATGGTAGGGATGGGAAAATAGGTCACGTTCCCTTAAAATAATGTTTTATTGCTAAATATTTTCTTTTGAAAGATGTTACAACGAGGGATATTTACATGGTTACTATTTTATGTAAAAATAGCACATGCATGTTATTGCGAATTCAAATCAAAGTACCGTCAAATATTGTTAGCGCGATTGGATTTGGAGAGTTTCGTTCTGTAAAGAGGCCAAGGTTCGAAACTCGTGATAGTTGGGAGGAGACACCCAAAAAAGTCCATTTGTGTTAAGGGTTGGTGTGGCCCAGGATGGGTGTGATCCCTAGGTGATTTTGACAGCTTAGATACCCCTGAGTTGCGGTTTCTTAGACCACAAGATAGTCCTGCAGGTAACATATACACTCGCAAAAAAAGAATTAAAAAAAGTATGAAATTGACATAACATGAATTTATGCATTATATTTTAGAAGGAAATCAACATACCACTATTAGAAAAAAGATGATTTTTCGAAGTTGTATAAATTTTCCATAAATAAAAGTTATATATTCTAGAAAATAATTTGATTTCCTACTTTTCATCTTTTTAAACCATTCTAATAAGTTGTGCATGTACCTCAAATAATTCCTCCTAGTAAATAAATTGTTGTTTTTCTAGATTTCCATTACAACTAATGCATCATAAGAGAAAATCATTAGCTTACACCATCCCACAAGTCCATTACTATATTGAACACACACATCTTCCATTTTTTAAAATATATTAATAAAAACTAAGACTTCATATCACTAATCATTTCATTTTACTAGTATGGTTATTCATCCTAGGATTGCCCACTCTTCTATTTCCAATAGCCATAACATCTATGCCTACATAGATTTTTCCATGAGAATTATCCCCATATGGATTATTTTGGATTCTACATGATTTTCTCTACCTATGCAAATATTAATAGGACATATCGACTTATGGAAAAGTGTGCAAGAATAAGATCTCTTTACTTATCCCTTCTCGTCCACATAAAACTTTTTCACCTATAATAAAAACACCTCTATAATGAGAACTCTTTCCATGGACTATGATTATTTCAACACATTTATGATTAGTTCCGGTGTTTCTCTTGATTGGAGAATCACATCATAGTTATCTATCTCAATTTCCAACCTATGCACTAGTTTGAATGATTTCCTAGGTTGGAACATTGTATTTGTGGTCGCAACAACAATGTTATACAACACCGTACAATTATATTTTGACACAAAATCCAAAAAACCACATAGTTTTTCATTATTCCACATTTATCATTCCGCCTTGGTTGCATGGTCTTACTCGCATGCACAATTGGGACACTATCCAATTAAAAAATGGGAGGACAATGGGACACTTTTCAATTCAAAACGAAAGGAATGATATCACCATGGAAGGCGTATCCCTTGCTAATAGTTCTCAACCTTGGAGGGCATATACCAACAACCCAAAATATAGCAGCACGTAGTCCAAGGTTATCCAAGTATTTCCAATTAATATCAATCATCTTTGTATTATAAATATTAATGAGTGCCCATCACATGGTGGTAAATATGATTTTTTTATTTGTTTACAAAGAAATGATTTGATTTCAGCATTATCTCTCTTGTACTTGTGCTTGTACTTGTGCATATGCATAAAATATAATAAAATGTAAGTGTATAGCTTATTATTTTAAGTGTAGAAATTTTGGTGAATCTTATTAGTTCTCAAAATTTCAACTATAAAATGTTTGACGATATTTTTGTAAAACCATTCAAATTTCTAGGGATTTTATACACTTTCTAGAAGATTTTGGTGATTTTTAGAGTAAAATACTTTTATCCTATAGAATTTTAGTGAATCATTTAGAAAAGAATTTAAATTGGTGAATCTCTTTTCGGAAAAAGACATGGATAATTATCCCATGGACAAAATTTAACCCCTAAAATTTTCCCCAGTTAGGCATTTCTTTTGCAATTGTATGACTAATTTTTCCGCCTCTCTACAAAACACTTTTGAGTTTTTCCATTGTTGTACCATCTTACCCATATCAACTAACCATGATGGTTTTGTAATTCCTCGCATTATATATTTTGTTACCTTTGTGAATATGTATCACTTTGCTACCCTATGACTATGAAGGAAACCAATGTCATATGGCTTGATTGAATATGTCCTTGAGAAGTGCATGAAAAGGTTGACCTCCCCATTTGACTATTGTAGTGGTTAAATCATGAATACCATGTACATTTCCGTTAGAAAAATACTTAATTCTTGTCTCTATATGTTTTGAAATAACCTCTGTTTCTTTTCTCAAGAAATCCATGCTAGAATTTTTCTGTATGACATGTGAAGGTTTCAATTGGATGTTCTTGTTTTTGTAGGAAAATCTTATATTTCCGTGCCCATTTTTTTTTGTATTCATTCATCTAAAGTATCTCCTCATCTACATTAACACATCATATATTTTTCACATTGATTTTCATTCTTCATCATACCAACCATTACATGGTCTATCACTCGGTTTTCTCTTGCAATATTAAAAACATTCCTCTCACCTCTACTAAAAGTTTTGTTAAAATATTACTCATTTCTTTGAAACAGATATGCCACGTGACATTCTTGATTTTTCTTTCTACCCATTGGATTTTTTTTTTTTTAGTTTAGTCTTTGCATAGGATGCTCAATTACTATAATTTTTGTTTCAATTTTAGTCACTATGTGAAAAGAAAACGATCCTATGATGGTATTATGGAAGTTCCTAATCCAAAAATTTATCATTTAGAAAATTGTTCTCTCATGTGATATCAAATAGTTGTTTGAATTGGCAAGTTGATGTGGGAACATTTTTGCTAAAACTGACATTGAAATATTTTATTTATGGCCGACATTGAGTTTTTTTTAATTATTATCAATATTTTTTTTATATGCGACATGTCAACTCCTTGTTGAGAAGAGAAGGAATTACACATATCCATCATATTAGGCTATAGAAAGTGCCTCCAGGTTCAACAATTTTAAAATTGAGAGCACAAACACCTTAACAACTTTAACTAGCCTAGACAACACACAAACATCGTAACTAGCCTACACAACGCACAAACACCTTAACAAAATTAACTAGTCTACACAATGCACAAACACCATACCAATAAGCAATATCAATTTTTATGTTCTTATATTTTGTTATAAGATCACATAGAATATGGTGCCTCCAATAGATAAAATAAGAGATAAAGAGTTGAGGAAGGTTTACATGAGGAGCTATAGCTTAAGCAGAGATACTAAAACCCATGTCTACATAATGGGCGTATAAGTTGAAGATAAAACCATTGTATGATGCATTAAGGATGATATAGATGCTTACACATAAATTACTTTGTTGGAAACCCAACTCAAATCCTATCATGACAAATCACATGCAAAAATCCCTTACTGTTACCTATGTCAAGTCGTCTTTTAGGAAAAATAACCATTGGTGAAGAATAAAAAAATTATAAATAAGAAACCACTAGATGAGTCTAATGGTGATCCAGGTGGATATTAGTGGTCACCCACTTATTCCAACTGGCTCCTCTTGACAATTTTTAGTTTGACATGTTCTTTTGTAATTCTTTGTAATTGTGGGTTATACACTTCTAGGGCTGTCTAAAGCCCTACACAACTTCTAGGTGGATATTTTTGGCCACCCACCCAACTTCCAGGTGGATATTGGTGTCTTCCCACCTAATCCAACTAGCTTATTTTGGAAGTTTTCATGTCAATACATCTTTCTGTACTTCCAGGGTTGTTTTGGGGCCCTGAACAATGTTTTTTTGGCTTGCCACAATCAAACTATATAAAAAGTTAGAGTTTGATGACATAATGTGTATTTATCAAAAATACCTTTCCAACGGGCTATCACACGCCTAAAACAGAGGTTGTATGCAAAAGTTATGACCCCAGGAAGTTGAGGTACCAACTTACCCATCGAGGCCCACATAACTTTTGGCGTTTCATCTCCTAGGGTTAGGTTTTTGGATGTATAGGGTTTTGGTATTCATGAGTAATATTAAAAAGGCCTCTGGATCCTCATTATAATCATTCTTCTTAGATGGATGCACGTAGAAGCCACATTTGTTCTCATAGATAACTACCACCATTCGAGCAACTTATTTTCAATTATGTAGTTTTACAATTTCAACCTATTTTATTTATTCAATAGGAGTAATTATTCACTGGATATTTGTTGTTGTTCTTCGTATCTCTATGTTATTGTATTCAGTCTGTTATCCATTTCGTTTTGCTCATAAATCTGGATTAGTGGTATCAGAGAGGTCTGCTCTTCATTTATTTTTCTTCGTGCATGTCCCTGACAAGATCTAGGTACAAGAAGTTGGGACTTGAACCAGTCGAGCCTTTGCAATATCGGTTGTGCTGAGCCTGACAACAACCCATGGGGGACAAAAATAAATATGATGGAGCAGGAGATCCTTTTAAAATGTTGCTCAAGGAATCCCTTATGCGACAAAGGAATGAAATGATGGACAACTTTGCACATATCTTTCAATGACTGCCCACAAGAGACATATCTTCATCAAGTGGCCATGAAAACCCCTTCAAGGTACAAGTAAATTTTGATATTCCATTATTTGAAGGTTTGATAAATGCGGATGCTATAGATAAATGGTTGAATCTGCTCGAAGGGTATTTTTTGGTCCACAAATTTTCCGATAGGGAAAAAATTACTTTTGCACTCCTCAAGGCCGTCCCCCATGTTAATGACTGGTAGGATACTTACACTGAGAAAAGGGCCATAGATGAATATGAAATATTTGCGATCGCCCCCACATGGTATTCCTTTAGGGATGCCATTAAAGAAAAATACTATCCTGTTGGAAGCTACGAGGACCAGTACATAAGATGGACCACGTTGCGTTAGGAAAGGGACCAGATAGTACCATATTTCACTAATATTTTCCATACCTTGCACACCAAATTGGGTATCAAAGACTCTGAACGACATATGGTGCTCAAATACTGCCACTGTTTGCATAGATACATTGAAATAGAAATGGAGTTTTTGGACATCGCATCATTAGGTGTGGATTATAGATATGTTGTCAATATCGAGTAGAAATTTAAGCAGAAGAGGTGAGAGTTTGGATCTGCAAACTCCTCACAGCCGAAGCAGGGAAAAGGCAACCCCAACCCACAAAACAAGGTACAGAGAAAATATGGCCACTCTTAGGACAACAAGTCCAAGATGCAACTTAAGAATGGTAATGAGAAGTCGAATAAGGACACGGGAAAATGGTGTGAATACCATAAAATCCCTTGCAAACACTGAAGAATGCTTCTCCAAGCAGTCACTAGTGGCTGAGTTGAAAGATATTGAGTCAGAGGCAGATTCTGACTCCAAATCAAATATAGAAGGAGGGAAGAAAATTATCGATGTTGAACCCAGTGCCACTGTCGCTACCACCAAAGTCCAGCCAAGTGAGCTAGAAGAACCAGAGGAAGGGGAATGCCTCTTTCACTCACAGAAGTGGGTAAAGGGGGATCCACTTCATTTCATTGTCGATAGCGAGAGTCAAAAGAACCTGATCTCAACATAGGTAATCAAGCGACTGGACCTGTCAACGAAACCACACCCGCATTCCTACACCATCGGTTGGCTTTGCCGAGGAAGAGATCTCCGTGTCAGCCAACAATGTCGTCTGCCCTACAACATCAAGCCCTTGAAAGATGAGGTATTGTGTAATATTTCTCCCCTTGAAGTTTGTGATGTTATTTTAGGACAACCATATTTGTGGAAGCGACATGTTGTGTATGAGTCTAGACCCCGTAGTGTTGTTATTACTTTGGGTAGACAATTGTACAAGATACCAGAGGTAGCGCCACCTACTGCTATTTCTTTAATCTCTGCTAAGAAATGTGGTAAGGTCATTTCACAGACCGTGAAGTTCATCTTCTTTGTCATCCATGCTAAAAGTAAGCAGAAGGTCGCTGCCACATCCGTGGCCTCTACACAGAGCCTCTCTTTTCAATAAAATCAAGTGGACGAGATTGTGGAAGAGTATAGAGACATATTCTCCTCACCCACCGGGGTACCGATGCACTGCCAAGTCAAGCATCCAATTGATCTAACCCCCAATGCACCTCTTCCTAATGGACCAGTCTGTCATCACTGGCTGATGGAAAATTACAAAATCAAGTGTCATATCCAAGAGATGCTTCTAAAGGAGCACATCAAACCCAACTCCTCCCCTT
This sequence comes from Picea engelmannii, assembly GCA_009831015.1. Lineage (NCBI taxonomy): Eukaryota > Viridiplantae > Streptophyta > Pinopsida > Pinales > Pinaceae > Picea > Picea engelmannii. The sequence goes on along the minus strand of ML777932.1, from coordinate 113,558 downwards.
GCGGAAGCTTGATTGTACTGGTGCAGAAGAAAAATGGGACTTGGCAGATCTGCATTGATTACCGAGAATTAAACAAAATCATAGTCAGGAACTGGTACCCAATTCCCCAAATTGGTGACCTTCTTGAGCAACTCAAGGGGGAAAAGTTATTCAACAAGATTGACCTAAAGTATAGCTACCACAGGTTCCCATTGAACCAACTGATGTATGAAAGACAACTTTCAAATCTAAATAAGGTCTCTTCGAATGGCTGGTCATTCCCTTTGGCTTAACAAATGCACCAACCACTTTCATGAGGTTGATGGATGATGTATTGAGACCCTTCACCAACTCTTTTGTGGTGGTGTATTTGGATGGCATCCTCATATTCAACAAAACTTGGGAGGAGCACATGCAACATATTCAACAGGTTTTGATCACTCTACGACAACACAAGCTATATGCCAACTTGGAAAAATGCTCCTTTGGCATGAACAGGGTCCAATACTTGGGCTACATTATTGATGAGCATGGGGTACATGTGGATCTAGCTAAGATCCGAGTCATCTGTGACTGGCCAGCCCCAACCACACTAATCGAGCTTTGGAGTTTCTAAGGACTTGCCAATTTCTACCGACGGTTCGTGTTGGGATTCTCCCATATTGCATGGCCCCCCAGCCAAGTGACCAAGGGTGGTGGCAGGGAAAAGTTTGCAAGGGGAAGGCACAAAAATGAGAATTTGATGATCTGAAGCATCGCTTGTGCTTAACACCATTACTCTGCTTACCCGATCTGCAACAACCATTTGAGATTGAGATTGATGCATCCGACTATGCCGTAGGCACAATTCTCACTCAACATGTTCATCTGGTAGCATACCATAGTGAGACACTCTCAGATACCATCCAAAAATACCCCACCTATGAAAATGAAATGTATTCCATTGTGCAAGCTTTCCATTAATGGAAACATTACATTCTAGGAAAGGAGATAATCATCCACACTGATCACAAGCCTATGCAGTTCATAAAACACAAGGGAAGTTGCAGAACGACCGCCATAAAAATTGGTCCACCTACCTACAACAGTTCCATCTCAACATCAAGTATAAGACAGGAAGCACAAATCATGTTGTTGACTACCTCAATCGACCTCTTGTGGCTGCACTCACCACTGTGCTCCATTCCTGTGGGCATGACACATTTGAGTGGCCCCAACTTTATCAACGAGATCATGACTTCACCACCGCCTATCAACTCTTAGGTACATGCACAAATGTCATTGATTTTCACATTCAGGATGGACTGTTATGCCATCTAGGCTATCTCTATGTTCCTGCAAGTGAGCATGCAAAGATGATTTGGGAGGCTCACTAGATTCGGATGGCAGGACATTTTGGAGTGAAGAAAATTGTGGCCATTCTACAAAAACATTTTTATAGGCCAAAACTTTGACAGGACGTCAACAAGTATATCATATCTTGCACTGTCTATTCCATTTCCAAACCAACCATCAAGAAGAAAGGCTTATACACCCGTCTTCCTACTCCCAAGAGGCCTTGGGAATCCATCTCGATGGATTACATGTCCGGTCTTCTGTCCACCAAGTAGGACAATGATTGTGTATTTTTGGTGGTTGATCGATTTTCGAAGATGGCCATTCTCACAACTTCCAAGAAGAGCACCACAACAACATATATTGTCGCTCTTCTTCGAACAAGTGTGGGTCCATTTTGGGATACCACAGACCATCATCCCCAATTGGGACATCAGGTTCCTCAACACGTTTTGGTCGAGTCTCTGGTCACTGTTGGACACCAAGCACACTAAATCCATTGCCTTCCACCCTCAAACTGATGGCCAAACAAAGGTCGTCAATCAGATGATTGTGCACATCGAATGCATGTATAAATCTAAGCATTTGTGTACATGGGATGAGAGTCTTCCCTATTTTCAACACATCTACAATAGGGCTCTCCATAGTTCCACCAACCATATCCCATTTCAGGTAGGGCTGAGATTCTAACCCTTGGGTCCCATTGATGTTGCACTACCTCTCACAACAACACAAACATATTCTTCTCATGTTTAGTCTGAGGCCAACAAAGCCACCAGATTCATTGAGTGGATTAAACACATCTGCTAATAGGTCCATGAGATTTTTCAGAAAGCTAATGCTAAGTAAAAGAACTACCATGATCAACACTAGGTACCACACAAGTTTCAGGTGGGAGACAAGGTCTGGTTACATTTGCAGAAATAAATCCTTACATGGCCCCATCGAAAGCTCCGTCCACTTCTCTATGGGCCTTACACTATCACCAAGTCTGTGGGTGATAATTCTTTTGAGCTCAACACTCCGCCATTCCTTGGCTTGCACCCAGTGTTCAATGTGGACCTCCTCCAGCCATATTTTCCACCATTATTGGACACCTCAGAGATCGTAGAACAGTTGACACTAACATAGCTCAACCCTGATTGCATGGAACATGCATCCACTGATCAGATAGTGGACACATAAGTCAAGGGAACTCACCAACAGAGGATCCAACTTTATCAGGTTGTCAAGGTAGGGAAACTCGTACACCAAGGCAAGTGGCTCACCTGGAGCCAAATTCAACATAAATTTCCTCACTTGATGGGGGCACTCAATGCAATGGAGACCATTGCTTCCTAAGGGGGGACAAATGATCCAGGTGGATATTGGTGGCCACCCACCTATTCCAACTCTCTCCTCTTGACAATTTTTAGTTCAACACGTTCTTCTGTAATTCTTTGTAATTGTGGGTTCTACACTTTCGGTGTTGTATGAATCCCTACACAGCTTCTAGGTGGATATTGGTGGCCTCCCACCTAATCCAATTGGATTATTTTGGAAGTTTTCATGTCAGTACATCTTTATGTACTTTTAGGGCCGTTTTAGGGCCCTAAACAATGTTTTTTTGGCTTTCCACAGTAAAATTGTAGATTGAGACAAAGTTTGACGACATAATGTGTAGTTCTCAAAAAGGCATTTCCAATGGGTTATCGTGTGCCTAAGGTCATATGCAAAAGTTACGACCTCAGGAAGTTGAGGTACCAACTTACCCATCGAGGCCCACATAAATTTTGACGTTTCATTTCCTAGGGTTAGGGTTTTGGAGTTCATGAGTAATGTTAAAAAGGCCTCTGGAGACTCATTGTAATCATTCTGCTTAGACGGATGCGCGTAGCAACCACATCTCTTCTCATAGATAACTACCACCATTCGAACAAGTTGTTTTCAGTTCTGTAGATTTACAGTTTCAACCTATTTTATTTATTCAATAGAAGTTATTGTTCATTGGATATTTGTTGTTGTTCTCTGTATCTCTATGTTATTATATTCAATTTTTTATTCATTTCATTCCGCTCATAAATACTGATCAAATGGTTAGAAAAAAACTACTCTCTTAGTTGAAAGATCAAATTCTTCAATTTTGAATTGTATAGAAGAAGTATGAAGATTGAATTCTTTCCATCCACTCCCATTCCCATCCTCAAATCTTAATTATGAGAAACTAGCTTCTTGTTGAAAGCTTATGTTAAACCTGCTATTATGCATATTGGTATAACTAGAAACTCTCAACAAGAAAATAAAGATACAAAAATAAGAGTAGTGTAAAATGTAAAGGAACTAAGAATTTATAGTTGGACATGGCCTATACTAATATCCATACAAATGTTAGAGAATACTAAATCCATCCATGGCTAATAAACCTTACTTCATATAATATATGTGACTCATTATCGCAGTAAAACAACTACGTGTATAAAATATGTGTTTATTTGTAGAAAGTAATGTCCATAAACTCCATGGCCAATAAATCTTACTTCATATAATATATGTGACTCATTATCGTAGTAAAACAACTACGTGTATAAAATATGTGTTTATTTGTAGAAAGTAATGTCCATAAACTCTATCTACTAGGTGAACAATCATTTAAGAGTTTGGATTATTAAAGAGAAAGAGCACATGTATTTAAAGTTTCCATCATTAATTGAACTCTTAGAGTGTATTATACAATTTGTTACATGGTCAATAACACTATTATATAGGTTTAACATTTTGTTATGTTGGGTTGTTGGGTGATTAGCATATCAAAATTATTAAGTCAATCCTACTATAGTCTTATGATGTTGTTACAATAGACAAGATGCATGAATTTTAGTGATATAAATTGATCTAGTGGTAGGTGGATTAATGTTAATAATGGTGCATGTTTCAACAATTGTATAGTGTAGAATGATCAATTTCATTGATTTTAGTGCCAATGCATTAATATTAACAATGACACTATGTTGATTTCAATTGCATAATAAAAAACAATTTGATTTGTTAGATTTTAATGATGTATTACAAAATGATTTAGTGCATTCATTTAGTGATGATACACTTCAAAAAGAACACGTAACATACATTTAAGTAAGTATTCTATGAAAATTTAAGCAACTATTTTATGAAGGTATCAATATGAGTATGTTAAAGTCTAAAGATGAGGATGAATAACATTTTGTATTGAAATCAAACAACTTGGAATAAAATGCAATAATAGAATACAAAGATAAAATGCTCTCAAACATAAAATAAAATAAAATGTGAATATAATGTAAATCAATAAAATGAACATATATTGGAGTGAATATATATTATTAAAATAAATTATATCATAAAAAATGTTATTAAATTCAATTTTAAATTTGTAAAGAGTTGCCACAAGAAAGCTATTAAATCTTTTAGGCTGCAAATTTTTATCATATTTTTACCCTCTTTAAAAAATCAATTCACCTAATAACAAGATCATCTTCTTAAGTAATATGTTATTGAAAAACCAAATAAAACAAAATAAATATAAAGATGTTTTTACAAAACTTTAAAAAATCAATTCACTTAATAACAAGATCATCTTCTTAATTATTATGTTATTGAACAACCAACCAAAACAA
>ML777932.1:64626-105437 GCA_009831015.1 Picea engelmannii | reverse complement strand
AATTGTCGAAGACACCTGTTCAAGGCAATGAGGAAGACCTAATATATTGTGAGAATTACATTCAAGTCATCTCACTTCACGGTACTTTTAAACAATATGGACAGTTATATACTATAGCTTCCCCAATAAAAAATCAGCTACAGATAGCTACCACCTGAGGATACGTTAAATCGATGGAGTCGAAGAGCCCGGAACCCTAAAGCTGTAGCGTTGAGATCTTCGTTGAAGGAATCTCTTGATCCCAATCCGATGCCTCTTTCGTTCCAACATCTGCTCATCATCATCACTGACGTTTTAACTTTTAATGATCAAGAAATTACTAGCTATAAGATAAAAGTGCATGCCATCAATGACTCCTATAAAAGCTTATAAATTAAACTCATGAAATTCAACCATATATTAACCTGTACACGTAATCCAAAGCTACTTTTATCTCGGGTTGAAAATGTCGATCAATTTCGAGACATTCGATAGTGTCAACGATCTGAAGACGTTTGATTAAACCACGATCACTATCTTCTTTGCAGCCATCTTTCATCTCACTCGAAAGTAAAAGCTTGATCTCTCCAATTAGCGTTGTAGCGCGTTCATGATATACCGGTGCCTGATTTAACAACACAATGAACCAATTAACAAACAGGAGAGGCAAAGAGCATTCGAGAGCCAGTCACATTCATTGGGATCCAGGTTCATAATCCCTTTCCAACAGAAGTAGATAATTGGAGCATGCGCTTTTGCCCGTTTCAGAGTGCAAAAGGAAGAATTTGCACCTCTAGAGATTTGATCTTTCTGGATGCTTAGTAAAACCAAAATTAAAATGGTTTCATGCTAGTTTAATAACACAATTAACCAATTAACAAACCAAAAAATGAAGAGTAAAGAAAACATAAAATCATGATATACAAGTGATAAGACAATGAACCAATTAACAAACATAAAACGAGAAATTAGGTCGATGTGTGATTCTCTGCCTAATTTCAACTTGGAGCTGACAATGCCACCCTTAAATAATAATAAAAAAAATTAATAAATGAAAATTGTATATGTCAGCTTCTTCCTTTTTACCAGTTTTAGAATGTAAAAGGAAGAATTTGCACCTCCAGAAATTTGATCCCTTTGTGTGCTTAGTAAAACCAAAATTAAAATAAATCCATACTAGTTTGATAACACAACTAACCAATTAACAAACCAAAAAATGAAGAGCAAAGAAAACATAAAATCATGATATACAGGTGCCTGATTTGATAAGACAGTGAACCAATTAACAAACATAAAATGATAAATTAGGTCGATGTGTGATTCCCTGCTTAAATTCAACTTGGAGCTGACAATGCCACCCTTAAATAATAATAAAAAAAATTAATAAATGAAAATTGCATATGTCAGCTTCTTCCTTTTTACCAGTTTTAGAATGTAAAAAAAAGAATTTGCACCTTCAGAAATTTGATCCCTCTATATACTTAGTAAAACCAAAATTAAAATAAATCCATACTAATTTGATAACACAACTAACCGATTAACCAACCAAAAAAATGAAGAGCAAAGAAAACATAAAGAAAACATAAAATCATGATATACAGGTGCCTGATTTGATAACACAATGAACCAATTAACCAACAGAAAACTAAAAACAACGAAAACATAAACCCAAACCATAGATGATAAACCCTATTTTTTTTACCCCGTAAGGCGAGTCGAGGGATTGTATGCGATCGTCGTCCCACAGATTTCCATGATGATGAGTGATAATGGAGTATCCATTGTCCTTCAAATTGGTGAACGGTGACACAGGCATAGATATCTGAGCCATGACTTCAGCTAATTTTACTCTCTATCGACTTATTATCACCCTACGCTCTACGCTCTGCAATGCGTTTGTTTCATGTGATAAAAAAACGATCGTTTGCTTCTGAATATATAGGCCTGCGCTCGCTAGATTGGCTAGTTTTTTAATAAAATAAAATAGTATCGGTCAAATATTATTGTTGAATCGGTCACATTAGCCGAAATTATAATCAAGACCCGTGCTGTAAATAGTGTTTGTGCAGGTCCGAATGGTATTGGAAGGCGTACGCATCTTGAGGCAAAGGCTATCGCGATCTCGTCTGTCCTTATGGGTTCACTGCCTTGGGATCGCTGCAAGATTGTTTTATCTACGATAGTTGGTAGGGAGATTTTCGTTGTACGAACAAATATTACCAAAGCAGAATTTAACACGTATATATATATATATGTTCATGTGGCGCCGTCGTCTAAAACCCGTCAAAATTCAAGCGTTGTAAACTTTTCAAAGGCTGAGGAACAAATTTTAAATTAGATTTTAACGTACAGCACATTTTCAAGTAGTGCCATCAGTTGCCATCTCAACCCGATCTTCAAACGTTGTAAGCCCACAAGGAAGGAAAAAGTATATTTTATGGGAAAATATTAATGTTATGAAAGAAAAAACAGAACAACACACTGCTGTTGATTGAATAGTTCAATAATGTTAAATTGATTTAAAACGAAAGTATATTGATTAACATTGTTCTAAACATTATCTTCTTAAAACATAGTTAGTATGTGTTAGTACCATATTTCACTCAAGGTTTGCCGAGGTTATAAGGCCGACATTGAACGAGCTAGAAACAAATGGCGACCTAGCTTCCGAACAGAAAGCACCAAGTTACATTGGGGGCAAATTGAAGAAAATATAAGAAATTCCATGCCCTAGGCACTTAAGGCAAGATCCAAGCACTCTAGCGTCCCCAAAATAGCTGAGGAACTTATCATTAGACAGGGGCCAAGAAACCAAGTGCTAGCAAATATTCGGGGCCCAACGAATCAGACGACTACATTAAAGGCAAATCAACGACTGGCGATCAACAACGTTGCATCGTGAATATGCATGAAAGATAATGAGCCTAAGCAACTTTGGGAGGGACACGTGTCACATAGTGGATGGTGTTTCCCGACAAGAGAAAGAAAGGAGAAATCGCCTTTGCTCGGTTACGACGGTGGTATTTTGGTTTCACCAAACCCCCCATCCGCTCATTACAAAGTGCACACATGTCTGCCCACTCAACATAATGTGGAGGCAGCTCAATATTCCACCATGGACACTAAGAAAGACTATGACAACGTGACATGCTAGCAGGGCACTTGTCAGAGCAAATTAGAGGCTGCCACCTGGACAAAGAGGACCCATTGGAGACACGAAACAACACATCAAGCTTAGTGACATGCAGTATGCTCCCTTGCCACATAAGCACCAACATGGATCAATATAAAGCCGCCACATGTTTGTGGGAACATGCTGATATCAACAATGATGTCATTCAAAATTTCATGCCCTTCCCAAATTTTCAAAGGAATGAGCCAAAGATAAGGCGACACATGGCCACAAAAAGCACGTAGAAGGGGATTTCAAACAAGTTGCAGATTATGACGACAATGCGTCAAATCAATTGATGGATGAGACAACATATAACATGACATTTGGCGTCATGCCTAGAAATCATCGCCAATCATTATACCGTTTTGTTGGAGCCGATGAAGGACAAGAATAATTGGCCACACACACACCCGAGTAAGCTACAAATTTTAGAATACCGCTACTGTGTGTAGCAAATCATTTCACTCCATCAGTGGCCTCTACAAGTACGTGTCAAGCCGTTATAAGAGAAAGCCTCATGTGCAGAAGAAACCAATCTGCGAGTAGTTCAACTTCTAAAGGGGAGTTGCTCATATGCCAGGTGTAATAGAATATGACCCGCTTGCGCAATATTTACCCTCAGGAAAGACCAATCAACCATCCTAGCTACATATGTGTGAGGAGTTTCTCCTATATTTGCAAAGGAGGAGAATTCCCCTTTCTGCCCGCACCGACTCAGACATAAGAGTAATGGGATGTCCTATAGTTTTTCCTAAGGTGCATTTGCACAATTCGACCAATGCCCTGCTGATATAGGTGGATATCGGTGGCCACCCACCTTTTCCAAATGGCTCAAAATGACTTTCTGACAATTTTGGCAATTTACTATTTTTAGCAGGTTTTAACTTCCGGGGCCATTTTGAGGGCCTAAATGAAGGTTTTTCGAGATCGAGGTTCTCAATGATAGCCAAAGGCATGATTGAGCTCCCAAAATGAATCTCCTCGACGATACCTTTCCAACGAGCTATCACGTGCCTAAAACGAAGATCGTATGCAAAAGTTACGACCCCGAGAAGTTGATGTACTAACTTACCCAAACGGGTCCCACATGACTTTTGGCACTTCATCTCCTAGGGTTAGGTTTTTGGATGTCTAGGAATTTTGACATTCCCGTCTATTGTAAAAAGGCCTTCCGAGCCTCATTGTAATCATCTTCTTGCGAATGCGAGTAGCCGTCACATCTCTTCTCAGAGATAAGCTGCCACCATTCTAGCGAGTCTTTCACTCTGTATTTTTACAGTCTCTGTCCATTTCTTTGATTAATAGAAATCGTGTATTACTTTATATCTGTGTTTATGGTTGCATCTCTGATACATTTATGTTATATTATTAAATATTTTCAATATCTCTGTGCATTTCTTTATTATATCTCCGCTCTCATTTCGTGCCGAAAATAATCCGGATCTCCTACAGAAGCTTGAGGCAGAGGATTCAAAGGTTTGTTCAATTGTGCTCTGTGTCATTGAGTGGTGGTGGTGGAGAGGAAATGATTAAACGTTCTTCCATCTAGCTGAGGATTTTATTTGTTCAAAGGTTGAACATGTCTAGTGCAACAGTCAGACCCAATTGAGCCACTTAGAAGAATCTAGACAAAAGCTCAACTGGACACAAGATGCATTCCTCACGAAGCATTACCACGTTTTTACTTTGGTGATAAAAATAGTTTTTACCTAGTGAAAACCACTGAGCAAACTGAAGGTGGTATCAAGAAGCAGTGTTGGATCCAACGAATGGTTTTCTCACAACTAAGGAATGTATAAAAAGGATAAGGTGCTCATTTTCAAGGTCGACACTTTGGGGAATTTAAGAGTGTCCTATAATCAAAGTTGTTGGATCAATATTCCTCAAGCACAAACATATGGTGAAGGAAATCGACACCAATAAATTCATCCCTTGCATTATGTTTTATTCTATAACTCTTCATTTTGTGTCTGTGTTCCTGTAAATCCACCTCTCCCATTTTGGTTTCTTGTATCATATCTGATTAATAAAATCTCAAGCAACAAATTATGCACCATATTCATTGTTACTGTATGATGTTTAATCATGGCATATAAGTGATTTCCTCTTAACAAATGACATTTCTTGTCATTTCTTTATGCATTTAAATGATATGCAGAGGGTACCTCCATGTATTTGAATGTACAAGGATGTATAACTATTTGAAGCATGTTTTCACTGATCTTTTCACTGATCTGTATACATTTGTCAGCATTCATGAATTCTTAATTACTCAACACATTATTCTTTTTCCATAATCTACAAGATTCATTCACATTTACCTTACTACACATATGGATTTAAGAGTCATCTAAGGTTTTATCCCCCGGGGTGCCTCGACATTGTTCCAATAGCAACCTAGAACATCTCGAGGGATAACATTTGAAATGGCGCCATTTCCGTGGACATAATTTGAAGAGATTTTTCCTTGGGATACGACATTGTGAGTTCTTATCCTTGATGGTGAACAAGCCTCAGACATCTGGTTGTTAACATTTCACCCGACGACTCCACATAAGGAAAACCTGGAATATACAAGAATATACACGAGAATTAACTGTGATCCTTCTCAGATTCTAGTGTACTCAGATCCATAGAAGCTTGTGACCTGGAGGAATATTAGAGAATGCCAGATCTCTTCAACTTTAGGTAAACCTTATCTAGAAACATCTCCTTCCATTGTTCATATAAGTATTAAATCTATAGATCTAATTGATATACTTGTAGATTCACATTCTACTTCAAATGCCCCCTAGAACCTTTGACATATATCTATAATTCTCCTTTAGAATTATATCAAGAAGAAAGTTCTTCCCTTCAACCCTTCTAGAAAAATCTTACTACTCCTCCATCTTTTGAAGCCAATAACCTCATTTTTCAAAATACCATGGCTGGATTAGGTGGAGGAAGAGATGGGGGAAGTCAACCCCCTCCTCCACCACCATTAAACCCTTTGGTCACAACTAGATATGGCCCAATGAATTTTCCTATAAATTTTCATGATCTCCCCGAGAGTTACTTGAAACTTCTTCCAAAATATTATGGAGGAAAAACCCATTGTACTGAAGAACACATGGGTGCCTTCCAAGACTTCATCGATAACCTATTTGTGGAGCATGGTGACATATTCATGAGTTTATTTGTCCAAAATTTAGAGGGAGATGTCAGAAAATGGTTCAGAGAACTACCTGCTGCTTCAATTGATAGTTGACATGCTCTAGAATAATCCTTTGTGAGACAATTGGGTGAAAAAAGGGATAATCTATATTACCTAACCACATTTGGCTCACTCAAGAAGAGAGCTAATGAAGATGTCGTTGACTTCAATAGAATATTCAACAATCTCTATAACACAATCCCTAGAGATATAAAACCTTCACAATCAACAACCAAAGTTACATATGATGGGGCATTCGATGATGATTTCACTATGGTGTTGATGGAAAGGAGATCCCCAACTCTACTTGTAATGCAAGTTGATGCAATAGACATTGAAGGAAACATTATTGCATTAGGTAAAATGAGATAAAAACATGATCAAGTAGAAAGAAAAAAGGATAGAGAATATTGTGGTACCTTTGATTTAAATAAAGATTCCCATGAAGTAAGGATTGAATAAATGTCTATATTGATCAGAAACTTAACAAATAAGATGTCTAGATTTGAGATTCAAAATAGCAATGCAAACAAATCTCCTCGAGAAGGAGGCATGGGAAACCCTAATCAGTTCAAAAGACCTTTTAATCCACAACTAATGAGAAGGGAAAGAAGAAATGAAGAACAACCCATTCAACCCCCTGTAAACACCAATAATGATAATAACCTTTTTTAGGAAGTCATCCTATGAGGAATATATTTAATACACAAAAGTAGTCCACCTCCTCCAGGATGCGAATAATGCCATACATATAACTCAAAATGATTATGAATGTTCTCTAAATCCTGGGAAACATATTCCTAAAAATATATCAAAACAAGAAGCTTTATCCTCAATTCAATACAGAATGTTTGCTGATGCATTGTAGGTAGAGATGCATAAGAAGTATGATCTTAGGCCTAGGAAAAAATAATCTATACCAGATAGTTAGCCTTTACCTAAGAAGCCTAGTCCAAATCAACCCAAATATAAAGCCAAAGAAGCTCTAGACATTCCTAAGGTAAATGAGGTTTTGGAACCTTTGAAAAGAGAAAAAGAACCTAAAGAATTTGAGGAATCAATTCCACCTTTCAACATTGAATGTGAATTGACTAAAATCAAGATCCCTATACCTTTGGTGGAATTGGCCAAGAACCCCTCATATCATAAACAAATTGAGAAATTCATGCAAGGAAAGGGGCCAACAAACCCTTATGATATTTTGAATGTGCAAGATGAGTGCCATACCATTGTTTTTGGCCCCCACATAGATGAGAAGGAGGAATAAGTTTCACCCTTCTATGTGACCTTAAATATTCATGATAAAATGCTACACAACTATATGCTTGATTCTAGAGAATCACATAACCTCATTCCCAAACTAGCCATGGAAAAGTTAGGGTTGGAAATAACTAGGCCATACCATGACCTGTATTCTTTTGATTCTAGGAAAGTGAAGTGTGATGGGCTAATAAAAGACATGGTGGTCACCCTGGCTCAACTGCCTGTTAAGAGATTTATGATGGATGTAGTGGTGGTTGATGTACCTGCTAATTATGGTATACTTCTTTCCAGAACATGGGCATGTGAGATGGGAGGTACTATGTATATGGATATGACATATGTCACTGTACCAATCTTAGGAGGTGAAAACAAAAGGTTTCACAAGGATAAATTTTTTTCCTATGTGGTTAGTGACCAAAACAACCCTAGAAACCATCCCATTTATGTGGTTGATGAATACCTTGGTTGTTGTATCCTTTCAATAAATGAGGAATATAATGAATCCCCAATAGATGCATATCCTCTTTTTAATTGTCTTAAATAGGTAGATGGTATATGGAAAATGGTTTTTGATGGGGCATATTCAAAAGAAGGGGTGGGGGCTGGTGTAGTGCTCATTTCTCCCACCAATTTTTTTCTTTTATTTGTCTTACCAGCTAGAGTTTGAGGCCACCAATAACATAGTTGACACTACTACATATGACCAAATTTGCCACAATTTTTCGTTTCTATTGCCACACATATCTGTCTCACTTTCCACGAAGGAAAACAATATTTTTCATGGAAATTTTTACGTTGCTATATCCATGCACTAAGATTATTCATGGAAACAATGACAAAATCAAGCCTCCACGTGTCATCATCCTAAATATTTATGTTAATTTTTTTTTCACATCGTTGTAATTACGAAAAACTATCGTCAGTAGACCGATGAACATACATCGGAAAGATGGAATCCCATACCGAATATTTAACTTCTTGCCATGAACGTTCGTTTCTATAGAGATGCAAGTTCGTTGCAAGGAGTTACATATTCGTGGCAAGAAGAAGAGATGTACACCTTCTTGCGATGAACATGTGTCACTATAGAGACGATAGCGCATGGAAATAACAACGAAGTTCCATGGAAGAGTAGAAAACCCACCAATGGCTTGCAACAAAGATGCTATACTTGCGATGAACATACATTTCTATAGCGACGACTTCTGTAGGTTTAAAAAAAAAAAAACTTGATAGTTTTCTAGTCTCCGAAAACAATGATATGCTACAGAATCCTTACAATGATATGCTACAGAAGTCCCCATATTCATGATACACATAAGCCTTAGTACTGTACCTAATGAATAATATGATTTATTGTTGATTCATGCACAAATTTGATGTCTATCACCAATCCCTTATCTTACTTCAAGGATGGAGCCTTTCAAGGAGAGATGAAGTGTAATGGACCTAATTAACACAATTATTACTATTAATTATTATTACTTAAGTTCCATATAGGTCACGCCCATTCACTATGGCCCATGTGTCCCATGTTGTATACTCGTATATTTTAGTGAGAAAAATAAACTATTGATTTAAGAATGCGAGGCTAAAACCTACTTGTGTGAGAACAAGTCTCAAGTAAAGCTAATTTTCTTTGTCAAAAAACTTGGAGTGGTGAATCTTAAGGAGAAAGGAAGATCTATAATTTTTCTTGATGGTATGTATTTCCACCTAGGTTACTCCAATGGCATATTGAATTTTGTAGTTGTCAAGAAAACTAAACTATTGATGGGATATATGGGTAGAGATGATAGGTTTGATATTGATGGGATATATGGGTAGAGATGATCGGTTTGAGCTTGGAAACTGTAATGTTTGATATTATTTTGTATATGCAATTAGAAAAATATATTAGATGGTAATGCTCAGAATAAGAAGGGTTAAGTCTCATCATTCATAATATAAGTAATGCATGTAGTATTAATGGAGCATGTATTTTAGCTAAGAATTATTATTCCTCCACCATTATGAACAATTCCTTGGCTATGAGCTCACTGAAATCTAGGTAGAAATCCATGAGCCATTCATCTAGCATGTGGGCCTTTTTCGATTGGAATGATTCCAATATTTCTAGTAGCTCCACTTTTGTGATAGGCTTCATCAAAGCTTCATTTTGTACATCGTCTAAGAATCCATCAGAAAAGGAGGTAGATGCCATGATTTCTAGATGTTTTCTCTTAGGTGCTCTGAGTATAATTTTTTGTAATGAACTTCAATTGTGCAAGCATTGTGTTGAAGTCCATGCATTATGACAATTTCCATCAAATATTTTTCATATGGTGTTATTTTTTCTTCAAAACAATGCCTTGAAATCGAAAAATTTTGGTTTTTTAATTGCACCCTTTGTCACCAAGTTATTCTACTCTTTATGTGCCATTTGGCCTCTTTTCATGCCCTTAATATGGATTGGATCACCTCTTCATGGAAATACTCTTCATGGTGAGTTTCAGATGGTGTGGTGATCCTTATATCCTCAATATTTAATAGATCCACATATTCTTACTTGAAAGGGTTTTTTTCCCAATCCTTGGAAAGATTTTTAACCTTCATAAAGTTCCTCAGAAATCTAGACATTGTGAGTTCCTCTTGTTATAATGATATTTCAACATAGTTTTTCTTTATGAGTTCCTAAAATCCTCATGTAAGAGCTAGTGTGGGTTGAATTTAAACGAGGATGGGGGTTTCTTTTCACCAATTGCTAATTCAAGTAGTATGTGGTTGTGATTAGATAGAGCCTCCTTCAAGGTTGAAGCTCTATATGTACCAACTCTCATGATTAATGCTTCCTTAATAAAAACCCTACCAAGTTTCTTTGAGATTACATTTTGACAAATGTTGTGATTTGTCCAGAGAGGTTCTATATTTAGAGGCTGATCTGCATCTACCAAGTGGTTTCATTCCATAATATGCACACAATTGTTTTCTATTGGATTAGATCGAGCATGTGTACCCTATATTTATATGTGATAATTAATGAATTTGAAATCATCCTCCATGATGAGGTGGGGCATGCATATCATAGTAAAGTTTCTCATCTCTATCCATAAGAGTTTTTGTCCATGGGATCAATGGTCCATAGTAGTTCAATACATCCAATTCAAAATTCAATTTCTCAAGAATAAAGTTCCTAGAATGTGATGAGGGTTAAATAATGGTAAGAACAAACCATAGATGAGTTCCACCACATAGTCAAACCTCCTAACTTCCCTAGTGAGATGACTACCAAAATGGCCAATGTGACAATTGTTTCTTTAGTAATTTTAAACATTTGTTTGTGTGCACAGAGTTTCTTGTATTAGTAGGAGGCTAGACTTATTTTTTATGACCACCCACTTTAGTGATTAGTTTTAGACTAGACCACAAAACCTAACATTGAAGGAGAGAATATTCTTTTGGGCACCCTTTGGGAATTTCTCTAATAAGGTCCCTATATATAGTTAATTGTTTTTGTTTGACTACTCTTTTTGAATTTTCTTTTGTATGGGACAATATAGTGCACCCAACTTTAGTTGGAATGAGAGAAATCCCATCGATGCTTCAAATACATCTATCTGAAGTTGTGGCTTGTGACCTTGTCTAGATTTGATATGTTGTTGATGGTGTTTCCTTGGATCCACTAGTATTCCTAGATTGTGAAGGGAATGCAGGGTATTTTTGTACGGGGAAGAAGTCATGTAAGCAGATTTTGTAGGGTGGCTTTTATTTTTTATTTTGTTAGGGGGATTTTTGTGGGGGGAAGGAGTTATGTACGTAGATTTTGCAGGGTGAGAGGTATTTTGTAGTTCCTTTTCCAGATGCACAAAAAACCTAGTGCTTTTAGAAACCTTTGACTAGAGAAGGGAGAAATCGAAAAAAAATACCAATTTCGGTGGCGACATGTTCGACCTAGTCCTTTTCTGTCTCTGTCGCTCCTTCTCCTTATCTTTGCCTAGATCCTTCTCCTTCTCATTCTTGTCCTAGCTCCTTATCCTTCTCCTAGCTCCTCCTCCTTCTCAATCTCTTTCTCTACATGACGATTGTCTCTTGGAATGACGTGGGCTTCCTTCTCCTTCTCTGTCTTTGTCTCTAGTGCTCGACTCTTGTGATATCTTGGAATGACGTGGGCATGGTGTGGAATGACCATGCAAGGGTGTGTAATGACCACACATGGATGTGGAATGACCGCGCAAGGGTGTTCAATGACCACCTATGATATCTTGGAATGAACTCTTGGTAGGCTGGGTGTGGAATGACCGCTCATGTGGTGTGGCAAATTGGAGCTTGTTTGAATTTCATTTTTTTTAAATTAATATATATTAAAAATTGTTTGTATTTTTTATTTTAATTAATATATATATATATATATATACACGACGATAATGATGATGATGCTGATGAAGATGACGATGATGACAATGATGATGGTGACAATGATGACAATGTTGATTATTGGTGGTTACAATGGAAATGAAGATGATGATGGTGACAATGATGACAATGTTGATTATTGGTGGTTACAATGGAAATGAAGATGATCACACCAATGATGATATGATGATGCTGATCATGGAAATGACAATGATGATGTTGATGTATATATATATATATATATATATATATATATATACGACGACAATGACAATGGTGACGATGATGATGATGAAGATGACGATGATGACAATGTTGATTATTGGTGGTTACAATGGCGATGAAGATGATGATGATGTAAATGATCATACCAATGACGATATGATGATGATGATGATGGAAATGTCAATGATGATGTTGATGACAATAAAGACCGTGTCATTTGTGAATTAGGAGTGGTTAATTTCCTTCACACCTCTCACTATTTTAATTCCCATTAGGTTCCAAGACATGATGATAATACCATATTTAGTTCTCCCACCATTATGATTTTGAAAGACAAACTATGGAACCTAAACTACCCTTCGAAAACTTTCCTACCATTTCTAGCATATTACTTCCTTCTATCTTTGTTTTCTAGAGGAGATGAATGTTTGGTTTATTTTCTCTTATCGTTTCTCTTAATGTTTCCTTATTTTCCACATTACCCATTCCTTTGTATTTCCAATACATAACCTCCATCATTTACTAGATTGCAATTTGGTACAATTTCCAAATGCATTTTCCATAGTTGGTAGAGAGGACAAATTGTGTCCCTAGTTGTTATTGTCTATCTCTTTTCATTATTAGTTTTGTGTCCAATTTTTTTTTGTGACTTTTCCATTTCTCCCTAATTCTCATCCTCTTGATAATGAACATTGATACTTGAACAAAAAGAGTTGTTGCTGTCACCTAAAACGACTGACAACCCAAAATTTTTCCTTTTACCTATGGGGTCCACCTCGGGCCAAATTTTGCAAATCAACTAAATAATATATTTGATTGTAGGAAGTGAATCACACATGTTTATTGGGGTCATTGATCATGTTGGAGATAAAAGAACCCAATTCAAAATTGCAAAAGTATGAAAAGTTGTTTTGTCCCATGATGCTGACCACTTGAGGTGAAATTGTGTTTTCAAGACAAATGATTAATTCAAGTTCAAAAAGTGGTTGACATAGGTTTTTCAAGGTCACTAGTCATATTGCGACTAACATGAACTGATTCGGAGTTGAAGAAGTATGAAAACAAAACATTAAAAAAACTCCCACTAGGATTCCAAGTTTGTCATTCTACTTTATAAAGTAAATGATAAATGAATCAAAATCTATTGTGCAAATTGTCTTTGGAAATTGCATTCCATGTGTTCTATATCCATAATTATATGGAATTAAAATCAGAGGTCTTATTCCCAACATATCCCTAGTTTTGTCCAAGGACCCATGGAAAAGGCATTTGTGGTCGAGTTCAAAAAGGGGTTTTATATGCTTAGAATTTTGGTCACTCTCATCATTTATAACTTATCATTTTTCAAATTCTTTCACAATCATTTCTCCACATCCTTATCCCTACACATTCCCATTTCTTTTCATTTCACATAATTCCTCTTTATTTCTCCACATCCCACATTCTTATGCATCCACCTTTCTCCTGTTATCCCTCCCTCTACATCCCTTCTTCTTTCTACATTCCCCTCTCCACACCTCCACATCCTTTTCCAACATGGAATGCAGAGATGTGAAGAACCTTGTTTTTACCTCTTTCCATTGAGCATCTGAAATTTAATCTCAACTTAAAACACCAATATTACAATGATTATGACATATTTTTAGTGATTTTTTTTGTTTGAGCTAATTATTCAAGATATTGCATTGGTGAAGTCAATTTATGTTTTAATGTTAATCACATAGTAATATCCTCTATTTTTACACAGAGATAGGAGCAATTTAATTTATGTTTTAATGTTATCCACATAGTAATATTGTCTATTTTTACTCAGAGATAGGAGCAATTTCCATTTTGGAAACCTTCCTGTGGTCATAAATTCTTCATATAGACTCATATTTCAACATTTTTTTAAGGTTGTGTATTATTTTAGCACTACATATTGGTACAATTATATTTTAGATTTGAGGTCATAATTTGTAGTTATTTTACATATAAGTATACTTTGGTCCCATTCTTGAGTTTTGTACTCTTAGTTTTTATAAAAAATATTTTGTGGGATTACCCCTAGTGATGTAATGGGGACCTAAGGAACCATTATATTTAGTGATAGGATGGCGTACACAACCCCCTTCTCTCCTGGGATTTTTCGACCTCCCGATCTTGGATCTTCAAAATCTCCAAACCGAACTGGTTCTTCGGGCCTTCAACAGACCCTGCGCAATCTATATGCTCACACAGGTCCCCTTGATGTCGTGTGTAAGTTTGAATTACTTACAAATCCACTCTCTGATGCTTGGCGACACCGATTTTTGAGTACTAGTGTTGCGCTAGACTCTTTCTCTGCTATGTGACCACAGGCTATGACCTCGGGCAAACCCTTCACCACTCCAGGCTCCGAAAATAATGTAATATCCCCCTTTGTTTCCTTTTGAAACATCTTCCTCCAAGCTCATGGGTCTCTGCCATGTGTCTCCATGGATTTGACGGTCCAACTTAAACTTCAGGTTTCACAACTTTGCGAAACTTCACTTACTTGACCCTTACTTCCTTTGAATCTATAATTCCTGGATTCTCTAATCCACTGCCACGCGTCTCCTCACAACCAATGGTTAAGATTCACCTCGCGAGTTCGTGACTTTGATGATATCACCTTTCAATGCTTCAAAGTGTCCCGAACTTCGACCTCCGAAATACCTCACGACTGACCTCCATGCAACTCCTCCTGGATCTGACGGTCTGGAATGATTCCAATCCCTCTTGGACAGATCTTGCTTTACTGAATCAGGGAAACCTCAAAGGATTCCTTCCTTAGAATATTTCTCATCATTCTCCCTCTTGGGATTATTCTTTCTCGAACTATTGTCTTCTCAGAATACTCTTTTCGACACTTAGTCGAAATTCATCCTATGCACGCCTTACAACAGGTCCTCCTCTAAAATATCGTCACTCTGTGGGAAATTTGAGCCACTCCTCTTGAGCTTATAAGTCAGAAGACTTAGTCATGCACTCCTTGTGGGTAAACTTTCTTCAGGCTATCTCTCCAGGACTTTCTGAGCCAAAATAGACCCTGCCAACGCACACTTTGTGGATGCTATGCACTCCTTGCATGCATAAGGTTCATGTTATCTCTTTTGAGCTTATGAGTCAAACAAAATTCTATCAACACACTCCCTGCAGACACTATGCACACTTTCACTTACTTGTAGAAGAGAATCAATTGAAAATTATTTAAAATCTCATGGATTCATACATCTTTCCACGTAAATGCATGCATAAATTCAAGAAAAAGAAATAACAAAGAATTGAAAATAGACAGAAATTCTACTATTCATTCATTCAGACAGATGCATCAACACCATACATTTGGGACAATTCTCCTATGTTGTATTCATTCATTTGAAATATACATATGTTCAAACACCGCTTCTCGGTAGCTCTCAGCTCTCAGCTACAATGGTGATAACTCTCAATAAGTAGAGTTCCGACAACCTCTACTGGGAAACAATACAAATCTTTATACAAGAGGGATCTTCAAGTTCTTCCCTCCAACGTCTCTAAATCTATCCTATCGAATTAAAATCTATCAACTACTTAGAATTTATTACAATAAATATTTGGGATAGACAGATCAGATCAAACACATTGAATCTGTACTACACTCGGCTACATTTAAAGAAAATAAATTCTTCGATGTCTTCATGAACCATCTAGATCTACAAAATTTAAGATGTTATTTAATTACAACTCCTTTTCAAAGATTTGCATGATACACATTTTTCAAAATTTAAATTTCTTCAATGTGTGCACTACTATGCCTAGCTTTCCTCCATTCGTGCTTCACTAGCGATGCTCCCGCACCATACTCCTTTGGCTAAAAAATTCATGGACTCTTTTCCATGAGATCTTGTACCGAACTTCCATGCTTATGGATTTCCACTTCGTTCACCCAACTGGAATATTCTACTGGTCATCCTTTCCACTTTATCAAATATTGAAAATATGTTTTTCTTCTAGTCTTCTTACCAATTCATCGATCTACAATATGCTCCATCTGTGGTTTTTCTGCTACAAGCATCTTCTTTTTCCACTGGATCTCCTTCTGATCTTCAGATCCTTTGGTTCCATCTCCCCTGTAAGGATACAGGTCCGTGATGTTGAATATGGGAGATATACCTACATCTTCTGACAGCTCTATCTCATAAGAATTCTCACCAAACTTTCTTAGGATTTTGCACGATCTTATCTTCTTCAACTTTAGTTTATTGTATGTTCCTCTTGGAAACCTATCCTTCCTAAGGTGTGCTAGTACTTGATCTCCAACTTCAAATTGAAGTTTCCTCCTGTGTTGATCAACTCTGCATTTATATTCACTGCTACTCTCTTTCAATTTCTCCTTAATCTGATTATGAGGTCACTGCATTTATGCAGTGAAATATTTCGCTCCAGTGCTCCTAAATTTTCTCTACTCCAGATCTCTCAACTCTGACACTCCCCTCAGATTCACGCCATACACTATCTGAAATGGAATCTTTCCGATACTTCTGTTCACTGAATCATTATATGCAAACTTTGCTTGGGCTAGAATCTGATCCCACTAGCTATGGTGTTTAGTGACCAAACTCCTCAACAAATCTCCTAAAATTTGATTTACCACTTCAGTTTGTCCATCTGTTTGAGGGTGATATGTAGAACTAAAAGATAGTTATGTTCCCAACTTCTTCCACAATGTTCTCCAGAAATGACCAACAAATTTGGTATCCTTGTCTGAAACAATACTCCTGGGCAATCCACAAAGTCTTACAACTTCCTTGAAAAACAAATTAGCAACATGCGTTGCATCACTATTCTTCTGGAATGGTATAAAGTGTGCCATCTTTGAAAATATTTCCACTACCACAAATATGGAATCACTCCCTCCTTGTGTCCTTGGAAATCCCAACACAAAATCCATGCTTATTGCATCCCAAGGCCTCTCTAGAATAGGCAATGGTTGATACAACCCAATATTATACTTCTTCCCCTTCACATATTGGAAAATCTTACATTTGTTCACAAACCTTTTCACCTCTACTCTCATACCTGGCAAATAATATGAACCGTTCAATTGTGCAAACATTTTTCCATGGACGAAATGTCCGGCTAGACCTCCACTATGCTTTTCCTTCAACAAATTCTCCCTCATCGAACACTTTGGTATGCACAACTAACATCCTTTGAACAACAACCCATTCTAAATCAGATGTTCGACTCACTGTATTATTTCTATGAGCACAGGATTCACACATGCTTCATATGCTTCCTTTAAATATGGATCATTAAGATACATTTCCTTAAGGTGGTCAAACCCCAAGGTCTTCACTTGAAATTCCTACAGAATTAGACATCTCCTTCTCAATGCATCAACAACCTTGTTAGAAGTACCATAAATATGTTTAATGAAAAAAGTGAAATTTTGCATAAACTCTATCCACTTGACATGTCTCTAGTTTAACTTCTCTTGTTTGGTTATGAATTATGAAGCCTGATTATCGCTATACAAAACAAATTCCTTCAAAACGAGAAAGTTCCTCCATTTCTTCAAGGATTGAATTATGGCATAAAACTCTTTATCATATGTGGAGTATTTTATTTTGGCATCGTTCAACTTCTCACTAAAATACACAACAGACCTATTATATTGGCTTAAGACTGCTCCAATTTCAACCCCACTCACATCACATCTCACCTGAAATGTCTTTCCGAAATCCGGTAATACCAAAATCAGTTGTTCCATTATCTTCTCCTTCAATATGTTGAAACTCTTCTTAGCCTCTTCTATCCATTTGAAATACTTATGTCTTTTCTTCACTGTATCCATCATTTGTCCACCAATCTCACTAAAATTTTTGATGAAATTTTGGTAAAAACTTTCTAATCCATGGAAGCTTCTTACCTCAAATATACTCCTTGGTGTCTGCCATTCTATGATTGATTTCACCTTCTCAGGATCCATCTTCAATTCATTCGAAGAGATCAAAAAACCCAAATAAATGAGCTCTGTCTTCATGAAAGAGGACTTCTTTAAATTGATCAATGACTTCTTCTGCTGTAACCTCTTTATTACTAATGTTAAGTTCCTCAGATAATCCTCTTCAGTTTTATTGAAGGCCAATATATCATCTAGATATATGATCACAAACTTGCCAAAAAAATATTTCATCACTTCATTCATCAACCTCATAAAAGTACTCGGGTCATTTGTTAAGCGAAATGACATAACAATACATTCATACAATCCCTCATTTGTTTTAAAGGCTGCTTTCCACTCATCACCTTCTCTCATCCTTATCTAGTGATATCCACTTTTCAAATCTATTTTTGAAAAATAGTTTACTCCACTTAAACAATCCATCAAGTCATCCATCCTCGACAATGGAAATATGTACCTAATGGTGATCTTATTTATGGCCCTTGAGTCAGTACACATTCTCCATCCTCCATCCTTCTTTGGACTCAACATAGTTGGAACTGCACATGGACTCAAGTTTTCTCTAACCAAACCTTTTTCTAACAGATCCTGAACCTGTATTTTCACCTCCTCATTCTCTTGAGGTGTCAATCTGTACGTTGCTTTGTTTGAAATGATTTCTCATGGTATCAAGTCAATGTGATGGCTGATACTTCTAATAGGTGGCAATGAGCTTGGCAACTCATCCACTACTATGTCAAGAAAATTTTCTAATAGCTCCTGAATTTCCTCAGGAAAATCCTCCATAGAAGTACTTGTAAGGATAACTTTCGGCTTCCTCACTACAACAAACTGCATCTCCTATTCCTTCTTAACTTCACTTAGGAGTTCCTTCCCACTCATGAGAAGTATACTCTTGCTAGCTTCTTCGTTCACTTTCTTCTCTTCGATTGGCAACAACATGTATGTCACACCATTCTTCTCCAAGGTATAAGTATTTCTTTTCCCATCGTGAATGAAATTCATGTCATATTTCCATGGTCTTCCCAACAAAACATGACATACATCCATGGGAATTACATCACATAGAATTTTGTCTCTATATCCTCCTATTTTAAATTCAACCATGCATTGTTTAGTGACTGTTACCTGATGACCCTTCTGCAACCATGAGACTTTATACAACATTGGATGTACGGTCATATCGAACTCCAAATTCTCCACCATCTCTGTGGATACTAAGTTATCAGTGCTCCCACTGTCAATTATCACCTTGCATACTCTGTCTTTAGTCTTGCAAGTTTTCCTGAACAAATTGTTCCTCTGCACCGGATTTTCAACTTCTGACTCTGGCTTTAATAGAACTTTCTTCATCATCAAAGATCTCCCATATTCTGTGCCTTCTACCTCAACATCTCACTTCTGCGCTTCCAAAATGTGAGCTTCACCTCCTTCTTTCTTCCTCTCGGGACATTCCCAAGACATGTGTCCTACCTTTCCACATGCATAACACTTTATCTCACCTCCTCTACCTCTTCCTTTTCCTCTAGGAAAAGAGTTTCTACCACCACTCTGTCTTCCTTGGGAACTTCCTCCTCTCTCATAGTGACTATGTGGTTTCTCTGCCTCACCTTTGGGCTTTTGTGTCTTGTCATGGGCAACTCCTTTGCCTATGTTCAAGATTCTACCTCTATTTTGTTGACTCTGCTTCCTAGCCAAATTCTCTTATGCTTTCAGTGCAATCTGGTACGCATCCTTTACTGCATTTATAGTCATCATGTTGATTTCATCCTAGGTTTCATATCTAAGGACGTTGATGTACCTGACAACTTTTTCCTCATCTCTCTCTTTTTGTCCAGACTTGATGTTCAGTCTGTAGAAATCCTTTGTGTACTCCTTTACAATCATTCTTTTTTGTCTCAGGTTCTGCAATCTCCTAAACAAATTTATCTGGTAGTCCTTGGGTATGAATTTTTCTTTTAGTTTGGATACCATCCGATCCCAACTCTTAATATTTTGTTTTCCTTTTCTTCTCTATCGGCCTACAGTTCATCCCACCACAACGAATGCATGTCCTTTCAACCTAATGACAACTTGTTTTACCTTTTTCTCCTCATCGACATCTTCATAGTCGAAATACTTGTCCATTTTTCGTATCAAATCAAGCAATTCTTCGACGTCTAAATTACCTTCATACAATGGGATGTCTATCTTTGCTCTAGATCCCAACATAACAACCTCTTTCAGCAAGTGCTCTTTTCCAACATCCTCTGCTACAACTTCTTCAACTTCCACTTCTTCATTTTCTGCATCTGACATCCTCAACATCAGGTGCTCTCCTTTGTGTTGTTTCCATGGCATCCAACCTTTCTCTAAGTTACCTCATCTCCCTTTCCATAGATCTATTTTCTATGGGTGGCTCTACACGTCTTCGAGGAGGAATTGTGCTGATGTATTTGATACCACTCGAAGATATCAGCCTACTTCTCTGTCCCCTTTACCTACAGAATTCAATTCTGTATGAGCTCCGATACCATTGCAGCATACACAACCCCCTTCTTTCCTGGGGATTTTGGGACCTCCTGAACTTGGATCTTCAAACTCTCCAAACCAAACTGGTTCTTCAGGCCTTAAACATAACCTGACAAATATATATGCTCACATAGGTCCCCTTGATGTTATGTGTAAGTTCAGATTAATTACAACTACGCTCTATGATTCTTGGTGATGCTAAGTTGTGAGTACTATTATTGTGCTAGACTCTTTCTCTATAATGTTACCACGGGCTATGACCTCAGGCCAACCCTTCACCACTTCAGGCTTCGACAATATTGAAATATCCCCCTCTGTTTCCTTCCGAAATAACTTCCTTCGAGCTCACGAGTCTCTGCCACATGTCTCCCTGGATCCGAAGGTCCAACTTAATCTTCAGGTTTCACAATTTCATGAATCTTCGCTTACTCCACCCTTACTTCCTCCAAATCTTTGATTCCCGGATTCTCTAATACACTGCCACATGTATCCTCCTAGACAATGGTTAAGATTCACCTTGCAAGTTTGTGACTTCAACGATATCACCTTTCAATGCTTCAAAGTGTCCTGAACTCTGACCTCCAAAATATCTCACGACTGACCTTCGTGCAACTCCTCCCAGATATGACGATCTAGAATGATTCCAATCCCTCTTGGATGGATATTTCATTACTGAATCGAGGAAACCTCAAAGGATTCCTTCCTTAGAATATTTCTCTCCTTTCTCCCTCTTGAACTTATTCTTTCTCAAACTCTTGTCTTCTCAGAATACTCTTTTCGACACTTAGTCGAAATTCAACATATGCAAGCCTTGCAATAGGTCCTCCTCTAAAATCTCGTCACTCTGTGGGAAATTTCAGCCACTTCTCCTGAGCTTCTGATTCAGAAGACTTGGTCACGCACTCCTTGTGGGTAAAATTTCTTCAAGCTATCTCTCCAGAAGTTTCTAAGTGAAAATAGACCTTGTCAATGCACACTTTGCGGATGCTATGCACTCCTTGGACGCATAAGGTTCACGTTATCTCTTCTGAGCTAAAAATTCTTTCAACACACTCCTTGCATATAATATGCACACTTTCACTTGCTTGTAGAAGATAATCAATTGAAACTTATTTAAAATCTCACGGATTCATACATCTAGCCATGTAAATGCATGCATAAATTCAAGAGCAAGAAATAACAGAGAATTGAAAATAGACAGAAATTCTACCATTCATTCATTCAGACAGATGAATCAACACCATACATTTGGGACAATGATCCTCTGTTGTATTCATTCAACTGAAATATACATATGTTCAAACACTGCTTCTTGGTAGCTCTCAGCTCTCAACTACAATGGCAATAACTCTCAATAACTAGAGTTCCAAATACCTCTACTGGGCAACAATACAAATATTTATACAATAGGGCTCTTTGAGTTCTTCCCTCCAACGACTCTAAAGCTATCCTATCAAATTAAAAGCTATCGACTACTTAGAATTTATTACAATAAATATTTGGGACAAATAGATCAGATCAAACACATCGAATTTGTAGTGCACTCGACTACATTAAAATAAAATACATTCTCTGATGTCTTCATGAACCATATAGCTCTACAACATTTAAGATGTTCTTTAATAACAACTCCTTTCAAAAGATTTGCGTGATATGAATTTTTCAAAATTTAAATTTCTTCAAAGTGTGCACTAGTGTGCCTAGATATCCTCCATTTGTGCTTCACTAGTGATGCTCCTACATCATAGGACATGTATGGTGGCCACTTAATTTAATGTGGACTAGCTCCACTATGTCAAGTATTACTAATTAAGTCCCGCTAGGTAAATATAGTTGGGTCATCAATGTAGGGGCCACCAATGGTTAGTTTTTTGGGAAAAATAGAAACCATTTACAGGGATAGACAACTATGTAATTGAGTGTAAAAGGATTATCATTGTATTGGAGCATTGCTCGTTTAGAGGTTCCCCCTCAAAGGGGTAAGTGAACATTTATCTCCTTTAGGATTATAGATAAAAAGGTTCAATACTCTTGTTAAGTCTCATGTACTTTCTGCAATTTGGATCAACTTAAAGTCTAAGGATTATAATAAGTGGTATTAGAGCACTTTATTGGGCCAAGGGAAAGCAAGATTTTCTTCCTTTCTATATATTTTTCTATGGAAATTTTTTCTCTTGGCCTATTAACCAAATCACAGTCACACAAGTGCCATTTAAAGTAGAATGGTGGTGCCATTTTTGGATTGGGGTTATAATAGATATTTTAAAAATTATCACAAGAGTTATAACCCATTTTAGTTATAGTATCACATTTGTTTCTCTCTATCTAGGAACTAAATTGCACCCATACTAGGGCCATCAAAAGTAGAGGTGGTGGTGCATTTCTAAAATATTACAAAATTTATAACCAATTTTAGTTGTAGCATCATAGTCATAATTTTCTCTTTGTCTAGAAATTGGATTCCCACTGCAACGATACCATTATAAATAGAGTTGGTACACCATTTCCTAATTGAGGTATTAATAGTGATTCTAAGAACTATTAAGGAAGATAAACCCATTTTAAAATCATAACATACAAACCCTATCGAAACCACATGATGGAGAGGTAGTAAAAATTGTGGAACCATAAGATGGTGATGTTGAGAGAAAATTAAGAGAAGTACATTGAATGATGGAACCGTGGAAAAATATTAATGAGGAAATAGATAGTATTTCCATCAAAGTGGTATATATAATAGAAATGTTTTGTTGGTTTGATTTAGAGGATTCTTTCCATGAATGGTATATAAACATCTTTTATTTATGTGAACACAACTACTTTTAAATTCTCTTTGGTGAATCTAGTCCTCTATGTGAAGTGAAAATCATTGAGGAAATACATGATGAGGTTGTCATTAACTAGCATTGTGCAAAAAATCAACTAGCCATTTCAAGCCACGTGTGTTAGCAGGTGCACTGAGATAGTCAACAGTCGTCGCAATAACAAAGATAACCACGACCAATTTAATAAAAAAATGAAAAAAATGCTTAACTTACTACATATTTTTCGACGAATGTAAGAAATGTGGAACAGTTTTGTGGAAAAATCCTCCCATATGTAGTAGTGTGAATATGAAGCCCTAATTTTAGGCTTGGAGGTAGCAAGAAAAATGAAAATTACCAAGTTGGTGGCATTTGGAGATTTAGAACTAGTGGTGTAGAAAATCAAGGGTTTCTACCAAACGAGACACCCCATAATGAGGTCATACATGAATCGGGTATGGGATTGATAATTTTTATGAAGCTTTCAACATTTTTGTTTTCTTAAGAGAATTTGATTAGCATGCTGAATCCTTAGCCGTGAGCAGCCAATACCTTCAAACCACCATCCATTCCCCAAGTTAAATATGAAATTGAGATGAGTTACAGACCATCCATCCTTGGCAACATCAAATACTAGAATTTTTTTGAAGATGAAAAACAAATAAAAAAGTTCATGGAGAATTTGCAAATACTCACATTGATTTAGATGATGAAAAATATACTAAACAAATGATTGGCTAAGTAACTTAAGAAATCCATGAATTCAATAGTTATATGGCCAAGCACAAAGTATTGCAACTCAACAACCTTTTTTTTCCAAAAGGGATGATACCTTTGAAATAGTTGTTTGATATGAATGATGCACATTTTAAGACCACTGTCCTCTCCAAGGATGACAACATTGAAGACTGTAATACAGGGATTAAAAAAGGGGTGAAATCATGAATATGAGTGTCTATTTTCCTTGTTTTATGAGAAAAAAAAACTATATTTTCACAAGTTCTTAAACTTCGTCATACAAAAGTATTTTTTTTATTTAGAATTTCACTTTACAGTAAAAACAAAACTTGTGAATACTTTTGTTAGCTTTCCAATGACTATTTTTCAATTTTTTTTATTAATATTTGATATGTCAATTTGACAATTGTTTACAAGTATGTTCCTTAAACATGAAAGAAATGATAAAGAAATTCTGAGTATTTGCAGGAGTCTACAACCTCCAAAGTTCAGGTAAGCTAAACAAAATTCTCTGGTTCCTGCAAATAGTCCCATTCGCTAGTTTTCGACCAAAAAACATTTCTTTCGGCCGAAAAACTAAATTCTAACGAAATCCGTTAAAATTAAACGGTTTCTTATCTTTTCGGCTGAAAGATGGGTGAGTGAATTTTGTCGACCGAAAAAAATGAAAAGGCACGTCGTATCGTTTCATTTTGCGCCAAATCATATAAATACACTTTCGACTGAAAAGATTTAACACAATTCATCGCTTGTTTCATAGTTTTCTAGAGCACCTAAACAAAGTTTCAAATTGTATTTTTCATTTTTGTTGAACAAGGTAATTGATGTTTGTTCAAGTTTTTATTGGAATAACAATTTATATATTGAAAGATAAATGTTGAGCATTTTTTCAAGGTGAAGCCTTTGTTGAACATAAAATTATTGATATTATTTTTTAATAATTTTTGTGACAATGACATTTTTCTGAGACTATTCTGAAATGTTGATTTTGTTAAAAACTTTTACAGATAACTATACTCATGGGAAACAAAAGTTTGGGCAAGAGAAAATTTGATTGCACTCGATATGAAACTCACCATAACGATAAAAGGAAAGATCATTATTGGAGAAATAAACGAGAATGTGCAAATATTGAAGAAAGAAACGATGATAATGTAAATAGGGATTTTCAACATGAAGAAGTCTAACCAGATATGCATGCACATATTGTCTATATTAAAAGTATAGAATTCAAATTTAAAATATTGTTTAATATAATTGATTGTAATTATGATTTGATGTTTTTCAAAAAACATAAATATATTTGTCTCATAACGTCGATGAAGACGTTGAAACCGAAATTGAAGCAGAAGACGAATCACCTATAGGTATGTACATAAATTTAGATAATATAAGATGAACACTTGTATATAGTTTAGTGAATTTATGTTCGGGTTTTATTTTTTAATATGAACTTTAAATTGAAATATGCAGGAGAATCTATCAACATTGCTGATGAAATATTAGAAAATGTTGATATTGACAAATTTGGGAAGAAAGATGCTAAGCATTATATAAGATATCAAACTAAGAATATGTATAATACTTTTTTCAAAGATGAATCAGTAACAATATAAGATCAACTTTTACTTTGTCTAAGAAAGTCAAGAAAGTTAAAAGAAGCTACATCATTATTGGGTATTCAAAAGTTGACAAAATATACAAAGGTGAAACAAAATGTCTTTGACAATATGACTAGTGTATTAAAAGCTTTTGGAAAATCTCTAAAAAAAGATGTCAGTGTTGCACGTAGAGTGATACAAATAACAATTTTTTCATTTAGCAATATAAAATATCGTTTGACATGATACATGGAAAAAATGATGGGAACATCAAGAAAAACATCATACAAACATAGAAAATTTCGATTGAAAATAGATGCAAATGATGAACTGGCTTGTTGGATAGTGATTTTTAGACAACCCTACAAAGATATACTTGTAGAAAATGTTAAAGAATTGTCCTGTAATTGTTGGTTGACAAAATATCTTGTTTCACCACATACAAGGGATGTGTTGCGATAAAGAATAACACGAAAAAAATATGAAGAACATCCAAAACATATATTTCCAATGACACAAATAGATTTGTTCAAAAAGTTAAAAGAATAGCACAAAGAATTTAAAATTTCCATCAATACATTTGTGCAACACAAACCACAGTTTGTTAGATCCATCACTGTTCATGACACTTGTTTTTGTCATTATCATGTCGAATTTGCATTATATTACGACAAGTTTCTTGATTTTGGTAAAACTTTATGGCCAAGCTCACCTCCTCCTTCCACATTCCGTGCTTTTATATTTGAAATTCTATGTGAAAGAGAAGGTGATGAATTATTTTACCAAAAAAATGTGTTTGTGGAAAGAAATGTGATCGCTGTGGAAATCTAAGTTTATTTCACTCAAATTATCCTATTGATATGAATAATCAATCATTTTCTAATATAACAATCAATTGGAAGAGATATGAATATATCAACAACACAAATCCACATTCTTCAAACGTTATTTCCAAAAGGATTGATTTGAAAGTAGATAAAATATGTGTGATAGATTTTTTGAAGAAGTTTGAGGAATAAATTTATAAATACACAAAGCATTCACATAGATCTCGATGGAAATACCTACAATTCAAACAATACCATTAAGTGTTTCCACCAGGTACAATTTTGTATGTTGTTGATTTTGTAGAAAATTACACATTCATTGCACAAAAAGAAATACACAGTGAATATTATCATTATGATCAAGTCACTATATTTTTCCACTTTCTATATATAAATGATCAATGGAGTCTTGATAACATAGAAAGAACCAACGACAATCAACATGTTATTAAATAATATCACTTTTCTATAAGTGATGATCGAGCACACGACACACATTATGTACAACATTGTTTTGATAATTTTTATAATTCATTGAAAGAATGCAGAATCAGATTCGATCGACATTGGATATGGTCATATGGGTGTGTGGGTCAGTTCAAATATTCGTGATCATTCTATTGGTTGTGTCGTCTTCATAAAAAATCAAACATTACACATTGTTGAATTTTTTTTGAGACTGGTCATGGAAAAGGAGAGCACGACGGTGCAGGGGCATGTGTAAAACAAGCACTTCGAAGGTATCATATGAACCCTCATGACGATCGATTTGAATCCACTGATCAAGTTGTTTATTAAGCCCTAAATAATGGCTCATCACCCCTTAATTGGGGCATATTACATTACTAATGTTATTTTATTTATGTCGGCTTTAGTCCATTAAGTTGTATTTATACCTCCTAGTCTCCTATATATAACAAGGAGACATTTTCATTTGGAATCATATTGTAATTGTACATTTATGTGGGCATAAGGAGGTTTCCCCCTCGAATAGGCTTATTATCTTAATTTCTCTCTTTTTCAAGGCGTTGAGTACCTATTCTGAGGTTTTTCTATGCTATACTTGGCCAACATGAAACCTAAAAGGGGAACTTCTACACCAAATAAGCCTCAAGAAAATCCTACATGGACTCTTGATGAAGGTGAAGAAATGCGTATGGACATAAATGATTTACAAAAGAATACAGTAAGAAAAGATGAACTACAAGAGACAATGGAGGGTTTAAAAGGGGAGATCATGGAAGGATTGAAAAATTTCCTAATAGAGAGGATACCTGAAAGTGAAAATGTATCCCATGAAATTCATGATGAAGACATAAGGAAGGTGAATCAAGAATGGAGAAACTCCAACTTTGGGTTGAAGACCAACCACATTCCTAAGATTGATATGAGGAAGTTTGATGGCAAGGACCCAATCACATGGATACTTCAGATGGAGCAATTCTTTGATCTACATAATGTGCCACATACACAAAAGGTACAAATTGCTTCTTTATATTTAGAACCCAATCAATTTGTATGGTATTGATGGATTTTTTCTCTCAAATCACTCGTCACTTGGACAATTTTCATGGAAGAAATGATAGCACACTATGAGGATACAAGGATCAATACCTTTTTTAGCCAATTGATAAATCTCAAGCAAAAGTGTTCAGTTACAGAGCACATTGAGAACTTCAAAAGATTGAATATAAAGGTAACAAATATTCCAGATGAGCACTTGATTGATGTATTCATAGGAACTTTAAAGGATAACATTCAACATGAGGTTCGCCTTTGGGAACCCAAATCATTGGAGAATGAATTTAAGGTGGCAAGAAATGTTGAAAGTAAAAATATGGCTATGGCTACTAGAAGGACCAATCCTAACAGCTATAGAGAGAATAATGCTCCTTCTTCTAAAACACCTCAACCTATAAGGTTGACACCTCAACAATTGGAGGAAATAAAATAAAAAAGTTTATGCTTTAATTGTGACAACAAATACAATAAGGGACATAAGTGTGGTGAGAAGAAATTATTCTACATAGATTGTGAAGAGGAAGAAGAAGAAGAACAAGAAAAAGAACCATCTCAAGATGAAAATGTAGAAGAAATTTCGTCTGACAAGTTGACTCTCACGATATCATGTAATGCATTGGCTATAATTAGCACTCCTCAAACCCTCAAGATCGAAGGATATATCAAAAATAAAAAGGTAATAGTCCTAATTGATTCTGGAAGTACTCATAATTTCATTCACTATAAATTAGCCAAAGATATCAATTTCTTTGTATATCTAGCGCCAGAGTTTCAAGTAATGATTGTAGATGGAGGAACTATCAATTTATCAAGAAAACACAATAAGATCAATCTTACTATGGGGGAATATGTAATGAATAGTCCAATGATTTCTATACCCATGCGTGGTGCTGATGTTGTACTAGGAATCCAATGGTTACAATCATTAGGAACGATGGATTTTAATTTTCAAGAATTTTTCATGAAATTTTCATTGGAAGGAAAAGAAGTTGAGTTAAGAGGTATCACAGGGAAACCCAGTAAGGTGATAAGATCTAATGGCATCACAAAATTATTGAAAAAGGGGAATCAAGGTGTTATTGCACAACTATTCTCACTAGATGTTCAAACATATAAGCCATCTATTCCTATAGATCTCCAAGGGATCATTGATAAGCATTCCAAAGTATTTGAAGATATTCCCAAAGGTCTTCCACCCACTTGAAATCATGATCATGATATTCACCTAATTCCTGGGAGTGTTCCTCCTAACATCAAGCCATACAGATACCCTTATGCCCAGAAGAGTGAAAGAGTGCATGGTTGAAGAAATGTTAGAGGATGGCATTATTAGACCTAGACAAAGTTCTTACTCTGCATCGGTGGTAATGGTATTCAAGAAATATGGCTTGTGGCGTATGTGTCCAGATTATAGAGATCTCAACAAGATCACTATTAAAGATAAGTTTCCAATTCCTGTCATTGATGAATTTCTATATGAACTACATGGAGCAATATATTTCACAAAGTTGGATCTTCGTTCAGGGTATAACCAGATTAGAGTGAAGGAAGAAGATATCCCCAAAACAACATTCCGAACTCATGAAGGCCATTATGAATTTTTGGTCATGCCTTTTGGCCTTACAAATGCACCTTTCACATTCCAAGGGTTGATGAATTCCATTTTCAAGCCCTTCCTTCGAAATTTTGTGTTAGTATTTTTCGATGATATACTAATCTATAGCAAGTCTTGGGAGGATCATGTGTGACATGTTGACAACATGCTACAACTACTAAGGAGAAACAACTATATGCCAAACCATCCAAATGTTTCTTTGGAGTGAAGGAGGTAGAGTATTTGGGTCATATTGTATCTCATGAAGGTGTCAAGGTAGACCCTAACAAGATTAAGGCCATGATGGACTAGACGATTTCCAAAACATTGAAGAAGCTTAGAGGATTTTTGGGTTTGACAGGTTACTACCGCAAGTTTGTTCGACACTATGGAAGAATAGAAGCACCTTTAACGACACTAACTAAGAAGGATGCATTTTCATGGACTCCAGAGGTGACTAAATCTTTTGAACAACTTAAAGAGGTGATGTGCAAAGATCCTGTCTTGACCACTCTAGACTTCAGAAAAACCTTTATTGTGGAATGTGATGCCTTGGGAAATGGAATTGGTGTTGTTCTAATGCAAGAAAGAAGGCCCCTGGCTTTTGAAAGTTGACCAATCAAGGGAAAGGATTTACACAAACCCATTTATGAGAAGGAAATGATGGAAATACTACATGCATTGAAGAAATGGGGCCCTTACCTAATAGGTAGGCACTTTAAGGGAAAAACAGATCATGGTAGTCTTAAATACTTCTTGGAACAAAGACTATCTTTAGAAGAACAACAAAAATGGGTAACCAAGATATTGGGTTATGATTTTGAAATTGTCTATAAAAAAGGGAAGCAAAATGTTGTGGTAGATGCACTCTCAATAAAGGATGAATATGTTGAGGCCTTTCTCTGTGATATCTCGATCATCCAACCTGATTGGATAATAGAAGCAAGGGATGAATGGAAGAATGATGAAAAAGTGTGGACTCTCATTCAAAGGTTGCAACAGGATTCCAATGCATTAGATACATTTACATGTAAAAATGATTCACTATGGTACAAAGATTGCTTATATTTATGTAAGAAATCCCAACTCAAACAAAAGGTACTATTGGAATTGCACACCTCTCCAGTAGGAGGGCACTCGAGATTTTTGAAAACCTACCATAGGGTCAAGAAGGATTTTTTTGGGATGGCCTTAAAACTGATGTTCAAAGGTTTGTGGAAAAATGTTTTTTTTTGCCAACAAAATAAGGTGGAAACAATTAATACCCCAGGTATTTTACAACCATTAGCCATCCCAAGTCAGCATTGGGAGGAGGTTTCCATGGATTTCATCACAAGGTTACCAAAGTCTAAAGGAAAGAGTGTGATCATGGTGATTGTTGATAGCTTGACCAAGTATGCACACTTTTGTGCACACTCTCATCCCTTCAAAGACAGTACACTTGCCACTGCATTCATGGAGACAGTTCAAAAGCTACATGGCAGCCCAAATATTATTGTCAGTGACAGAGATCCCATCTTCACTGGACATTTTTGGAAAGAATTATTTTCTTGTTTCGGTACTCAATTGTCTCATAGCTCATCCTATCATCCTCAATCTGATGGAAAAACCGAGATAGTGAACAAATTTTTGGAAGGCTACCTTCGTTTCTTTGTCTTTGATAAACAAACAAAATGGTTCAAATGGTTACCCTTGGCAGAATGGTGGTATAACACTTCCTTTCATATTGCAACAAAAATGACACCATTTATGGCACTCTATGGATACCACCCTCCTTCCATCACTTCTTCTCTAAAATAAAAATCTAAGGGTCAAGCAGTGGAAGATCACATCGAGCATCAAAAACAAGTTCTCCAAATATTAAAGGACAACCTAACCATGGCACAAAATCGCATGTATAACCATACAAACAAATGTCCCTCAAGCAAGATAAGAAGGATAATAAATTATCACCAAAGTAATCTGACCCTTATAAGGTGTTGCAAAATATTGGTACTATGGCATACAAATTGGAGTTGCCTACATATTTGCGAGTACACTCAGTTTTCCATGTTTCATGCTTAAAGAAGGTTATAGGTGACAAGATCCCAATTCAAACTATATTTCCAGAACTTGACGAGGAAGGAAAAATCATATTGGGGCCTGAATCCATCACACACACAAGAATTCACCAGCTGAGGAATATATCCATTTTAGAGTATCTCATTAAATGGAGGAAACTACCGGCTGAAGATTCCACTTGGGAATATGAGTCTTTTATAAAGAAGCATCCAAAGTTACTCAAGTGTTGCAGACAACACTTGTCTCAAGGGGAGGGGCATTTTAAGCCCTAAATAATGGCTCATTACCCCTTAATTGGGGCATATTACATTAGTAATGTTATTTTATTTATGTCGGCTTTAGTCCATTAAGTTGTAATTATACCTCCTAGTCTCCTATATATACCAAGGAGAGATTTTCATTTGGAATCATCTTGTAATTGTACATTTATGTGGGCATAAGGAGGTTGCCCCCTCGAAGAGGCTTATTATCTGAATTTCTCTCTTTTTCAAGGCGTTGAAAATAATCCATCAAGGGATGTGCAAAGGTGTGTCTATATATACATGTTACACATGTACACATGACATTTTTATTCACGTGTTCAAATTTATATTCAATCTTCAATCATTTTCTTGAGAGATTTCAAGTTAACAAGTTCTTGTCTTGTGCAAGTTTTTTTGGTATGTTGGAATCCAAGATGTAAAAAGATCAATCCCATATGAGTCTAGTACAATACATGGGACAGAAAAAATGCAGTCAGTTAAAACAAAACGCTACCAAAATGTGTTTGCATTTGATAGAAGAAATGAGTCTTGTTTTTGTTCAGTTTGCATAGAGGACACATAATTCATAGAGATTTGAAAAAACAAAAATGTAGAATATGTAAAAGCTTGGAGACATACCAAACTTAATATAAAAGGGAAAATTCCACTTGCAAGCTCAAAGAAGATGGAATCAAATGAAACTATAGTGTTAGTTGATGGCGATAGAGTTTCTGATCTTGTTAGAGAAGGTGATTTTTATGTTTAATTTTTTTCAAATAACTTGTAGATGTACTTGTGTGATAATCAAACATGAACTATTTATTGTCTAATATATTGAATTATTTGCAGGAGATGTCTTTTTCCGTGGTTGCACCTGTAGACAACATTGAAAACGTGAAATATTATTTGATGTGATGCACAAAACAAAAGATCAGGTTATTAGAAGATTTTGATGATAATGATTTTATATATGAAAGATGATCCATCGTATTGAAAGGATATTTTTTTCAAGAAACCCATCAAACTGATACTCATGTTCACTTTCAAGTTGTCAATATTGTCATTTGGTATGTGCAGTGCTCATAAAGTTAATAGAAGTTCAATCAAGAAAAAAAAGAGATAGAAAATGGAAAATGTCCAAAGGCGATCATGAATGAATAATTGAAGATGGAATACCATTACTATTTATTTAAACAAGTGACATGTACATTCTAGGATTTTATATTTTGCATTGAAAGTACACGTATTTATGAATATCTAGGATTCTAGAATCATTTCCAGTTTAGTTTACTTTCATGGTCCATTCAATTAAGAAAAGTTGTATTTTTGATGAATTATAAAGTTTACCTAGCCTTATTTACAATTTCTAGGAAGATCGTATAGATTGTATCTAGGGAACCTAAATTGACCTATACTTTGGATGATTATGCTTTAATCCTACAAATTATCCAAATCGTATACAAAAATCCTTTAATGCATGTAACCGATTTACTACATATAATATTTGAGTTCATTATTTGCAATTTGATTGTTCAATGATTTTTCATATGAAGAGGATAACTTCATATCAAAACTAGGACCCATTTCCATGTCATTATAAGGGACTATTGATGGCTTAGAAAAACTTTGAATATATATTAAAGTGTATGATTAACATATTAAATTCGAGTAATATTAAAAAAAACCTGGGAGTGGGAAAAATGAGATGAGTGCGCTTTGCAACTAGGGTTTCATCCATTCACGAACCCCCCGTCCTCCTCGCTGAACACTCCTACATCCACCTGACTCTCTCTGCACCAAGGCTCTGACCGGTCCAACAACATGTCTGTTGAAGGGGGGAGGAAGCCCCCTCTTATCGAAACATTGCAGCGAATGACCCGCAGAATGTCTGCGTGCACAGACCATCTTTCGAACCTCCTCAGCACCTGCGAGATCAATACATGCAAGACAAAATGCAAGGAGTTACAGGCATGAACATGGATGCAGAGTCCTTGCATACAAAAGCTGCTCGAGCCTGGATACCGCATACCGTAGGCCCCAACGACACCATGATACACCATAAAAAGAAACCGAATAGGAGAACGCACCTAGTTCGTGAGGGACCACGCCCTCATAGGAAAATTCCTAGGCCTTTGGTCCTCAATAAGAGACCTAGCTTGCTGGATTAAATCCTGGTGGAACCCCAAGGTAGACTACGAGCTCCAGCTAAGCTCCAAGGGTTTCTTCATAGTCATTATATACAATGTGGAGGACAAAGACAGGGTATTTGAAGGGGGCCCCTACTTCTACAACTCGACGGGACTCTATCTGAGATTCTGGAATGAATGCTTCTTCCCAGATAAAGAGAACTTTGCATATGCCCTGGTATGGATCTGTCTCTACTCCCTACCCCAAGAGTTTTGGCTTGAAGAAATCTTATCAGGCATAGGTAACACTCTAGGTAAACATGTTAAATCCTCAGAAGCCACTAAGCATAGGAAGTACACCTCCTATGCCAGAATATGTGTCTACATGGACATATCTAAGGCCCTCCTAGGCATGATTACCCTCGAGTATCAAGATGAGGAGTGGGAACAAACTATAGATTACGAACATATACCTTTCAGATGCAAAAAGTGCCATGAGCATGGGCATCTCTTCAGAGATTTCCGCCTCAATGCCCCCTCCAAGCCAACTGAAGAAGAGAAGCCAAAGGATGGATTCATGCAGGTTTAGACACAAAGGAAGCAGACACAGAAGAAAACAACAACCAAAAATAACAGGAAAAATCCCAATACTAATTCATTTTCTACTTTGACTAATCTAACAGAGGTAGAGGAGGTGGAAAAACCCCTTAAAACATCGGAGGCTGAAGAAATTAGTGGCAAGGAAAAATGAACACCTCAGGCAGCTCCTTCCCAACATACCCTGTGCCACCCTTCTCTTCCTTTAGACTCAGGCAGAGAACCTGAAAAGGACGAAGACACAATAATGGAAATGAATGAACATGACCTAGCAGGAGTAGATCTGGACAGACTGGAAGAAGATCTAAATAAGAAATACCTGCAAACCATACCAGAAGATCAACTAAGGAAATTCCAAAAGGTATTTTCGGACTCGTTAGCAGGAGAAACCTCAAGACTAGGAATAAAAGGAGGCCCAAACCCAGATGTAAGGAGAAACACAAAAGAATGCAAAAGGAGAGGCAAGAAAACGGTGCAATAGCTCATCAAGGAGGCGGGTAATTATATGATCAAATTAGGATAGATACAAAAGCTCTCGGAGAGATCCTTCTCCCACCCACCCAACTGTTAAATCATGAAAGTCATCACATGGAACATTAGAGGCCTCAATGGAATATCCAAGCAAAGGACCCTCTGAAACTGCATAAAAATGGAAGACCCAGACATCCTTCTCCTTCAGGAGACAAAATGCGTAGGACAAATCGCGGAAGCAATCTTCAGAAAATGTTGGCGCAACTGCAACTCCTACCACACAATCTTGAAAGGAGTAGTAGGAGGCCTTTCCATCCTCTGGAACCCAAACTCCATTATTCCAAATTAGGGCCTCTCGACCTCAGGCACACTCACAACCCACTATCAAGCAATAGGTTCAGAAAAAGATGGATGGATTACCAATGCCTATGGACCACAAACCATCCCGAAAAAAGAAGTCTTCCTTCAACAATTAGCTTATCTTATCTCCTTAGCCCACAATCAAAGGTGGATCATGGGTGATGACATCAACATGATCCTCACTCTGGAGGAAAAAAGGGTGGACAAGAAAAGATTGGAACAAGATAGCATAAGATTCTAGGAACTTTCAGAACAACACAAACTGGTAGACATAGAGAATGGAAATGGAACCTTCACTTGGATGAACAAGTGTATGGGACCCCAACAGATTGCCTGCAGAATTGACCATTTTCTTCTCTCTGAGACCCTCCTCCTCGAAGGCCCTCTAATAGAGTCAAATATCCTCCCAAAAGAGGGCTCGGA
This sequence comes from Picea engelmannii, assembly GCA_009831015.1. Classification (NCBI taxonomy): domain Eukaryota; kingdom Viridiplantae; phylum Streptophyta; class Pinopsida; order Pinales; family Pinaceae; genus Picea; species Picea engelmannii. The sequence goes on along the minus strand of ML777932.1, from coordinate 69,381 downwards.
CCACTGGCCTTTTCAGCTGTGGGTAGATACCATGGCTTCCCCCAAGCTCAAACCCTTCAGGTTTGAAAATTTATGGCTCTCCCATCCCGACTTCCATAAGATGGCTCTTCTTTGGTGGAACACGATAGAGATTCGGCAGGAAACCAAAATGTATTTCTTTCATCAAAATATCAAATACTTCAAGCAGCAGGTGCGACAGTGGAACAAAGAAGTCTTCATAAACATCTTCCAAGAGAGAAAATTATCGGAACAAAAACTAGAATCCCTTCAACAGCAAGCCATCTAAACAAGATACATCCAAACTCAACAACAGGAGGAACATAGCACCAGATAACAATTGGAAGAAAGGTTACAACAGGAATAAATCCTCTGGAGACAAAAATCCAGGGTTCAATGGCTGAAAGAGGGGGAAAAAAAAAGACAGTTTTTCCACCGATCAATGATCCATAGGCGTTTCATCAATCACATAACCAAACTAGAAAATGCCCAAGGCACAACCTTTCTCTTTGATCTAGACATTACAAAGGAGCTCACTGATTACTTCCTTGACCTCCTCTCAAAACCTCAGGTGGACCGCGCAGAGGCTACTGGGAAAGTAACAACCAATATTATGACCCTCATCATGCAGGAACATAATGAAGCCCTCATGACCCCCATAAGCCAAGATGAGGTGGACCAGGCCATACAGGAGCTACCCACAGGCAAGGCACCTGGTCCGGATGGATTCACCATGGATTTTTTCCACGCCTGTTGGCCCATGCTAAGGGATGAGGTCTGAAAACTGGTGGAGGAATCACACAGCTCTGGAAAATTCCTCCCAACCCTCAACGCCACCTTTCTCACCTTGATACCCAAGGAAGAGAGAGTCACAAATCCAAAAATTTTTAGGCCCATAACACTCTGCAATGTAATCTACAAAATTATCTCCAAAGTGATAGCTCTCAGATTCAAGCCAATCCTCCCCTTCATCATCTCAAAGGAGCAGTCGGGCTATGTAGAAGGAAGACAAATAATGGATAGCGTCATTCTGGTCCATGAGGTTATTCATTCACTCAAAAGCGCACGAACACCAGGTATGCTTCTCAAACTTGATATCTCCAAATATTTTGACAAATTAAGCTGGCACTACATAAGAGAAACTCTAGCGACATTTGGTTTTAGTGCCAACTGGATCGACTAGATCATGAACCTCATCACCTCCACCTTCTTCTCCATCCCAGTCAACGGATCCCCTTCCCAACCTTTTTCCCCCTCGTGAGGCATAAGACAAGGGGATCCTCTCTCCCCTTTTCTCTTTGTAATAATGGATGAAGGCCTAGGACGATAAATAAAAGCCTCCATAGGAAATGGTTCTCTGCAAGGCCTCCCCCTCCATGGGTTCCAACCTGCAGCCTCACATAGCCAATTTGTCGATGACACCAAGATCATGAGTACCCCCATGACATAGGAAGCCAATAAAACTCAGTTCCATCCTCTTTGACTTCAATGACACCACTGGAACCTCCTTCAACCTAACAAAATCACATCTTTTCTTCTTCAATACTTCCTAGTTTGTCCAGCAACACATCTCCCAGCTCCTCTCCATTCCGATATGCACCCTCCCGACTCAATACTTAGGCCTTCCCTTGTCAGACTCGACAGCCCGCAACCTTTCTTGGGACTCTCTCCTGCTCTCCATTTCCAACAGACTTAGTAGCTGGACCTTTCACTCCCTCAACCTCCCAGCTAGAATCACCCTCCTCAAATCCATCCTCCAAGCCATACCAACCTATATTTTCTCCGCTCTAGAAGCCCCACAATCAATCATGAAAAAAATTAGAAATTTGCAGAGAAAATTTGTCTAGCATGGCCACAATCCAGATAAAAAATGGGCTCTAGTCAGCTGGGACAAAGTGTGTAAACCCAAATCCCGGGGAGGCCTTGGTCTATGGGACCCTGGCAAACTCAAAAACACTATGGGAGAAAATATCTGGTGGAGATGGATAAAAAATCCAACATAAATATGGGCTCAACTTTGGAACTACAAGTATGCACTAGACATCCAACATTCATACTAGATCCGAATGCAGGACAAAACTCAAGGTTCCAACATCTGGAATGCAGCTTGGAGGAACAAACCCCTCATCCAAGAGCACGCTTTTTGGGAAGTACATAATGGTCAGACCGCTAGGTTCTGGACTGACTCCTGGCAACAAATGCCACCCCTACAATCTAATGAAAATATGCTACACTATGAAAACCAGATACCTAATTTAATTATTTCCAAAGTAACAGACATGTGGGTTTCCAACCCTCACAATCACTCCTAGAGAACTTAGAAATCCGCCCATCAGGACCTACAGGTGGAAGAGGACTGCAACTTACAGAACTGGGCTCATGCAATCTCAACAAGAATAATATGAGCAAGCAATGGTTCTGAAAATCTTCATTGGGGGCACTCGCCCCATGGAAAATTCACTCTTAAGGAAGGACATGCACTACAGGAAGGCTTTCAATTCATGTCAAAGTATCCCATATGGAATGTAGTCTGGAAGTCCAAATTCTGGCCAAAACTCTTAACTTTTCTCTGGCTCCTCATTCAAAACAAAATCCTAACCTGGGATAATCTCTAGAAAAGAGGATTCACAGGATCTTCGATATGTCACCTCTGTAATCAACATGAAGAGAACATGGAACACCTCTTAAACAACTACACCATCAACACTGTCATCTGGGACCATGCCGCTTAGCTCTTAAGAAGAAATTATAGAGATCAAGGCAGCATCATAAACCCAATCAGAAACTGGGGAACATGACCTTATAGAAGTCAATTGCTAAACAAACTCTGGCATCTCCTACCAGGCTTCATAGTGTGGTAACTCTGGAAAGAAAGAAACAAGAGGGTCTTTCACTCCCAACCCTCCACCTTGGAAACCATCTGGTCCACCATCCACTTGAACCTTCAAGAAACCCTTTAGCTCCACCCTTGGACCAAAGAAGATAGACCAACTGACTCTGCAGAACTCTTGATCCTCAACTCTTGGGGCCTCACACCACCCTCCACCCTCTCTCCGCCCACCCCTTCCCCCCCTTCCACCTTGGTGATCAACCCCTTGATTTGGTCCCCTCCCCCTTCCCGTTTCTGCAAAATTAACTTCAACGGAGCTTCGAAAGGTAACCCAGGCCCCTCCGGTGCGGGGGATGTCATTAGGGATTGCTTTGACATAATACACAGTATGACCACTGAAAATCTGGGCTATGATACCAACAACTCTGCATAGATATGGGGCATGATAAATATTTTTATTGAGAGATAAATATTCTTGCAGAACTCTGATTTACTTGTAAACCAAGAAAATATGACAGTTCTCCTATCATGGACATCTCAAATTATGTTTGCATAGAGTTAGCAAACCACTGGATAGATGATTCATTAGTAGAACCAAAAATAATATCATCTACATAAACCAAAACAACTAGTAAATTATCACCTTCACACTTAATGTAGAGGTTGCTGTCAACAATACCTTTCTTTAACCCTTTGTCTTGTAAAAATTTGTCCAGTCTATAATACCAAGCTCATGGTGCTTGTTTCAGTCCATATAAGGGCTTCTTTAGCTTGCAAACATAATTAGGATTATCTGTCAATGAGAATCCTTCAGGTTGATCCATATATACTTCTTCCTCTAGATCTCCATTAAGAAATGCTGAATTAACATCCATCTGATAAAATTTAAAGTTCTTATGACATGAATAAGCAAGAAACATTCTAATGGCTTCCAATCTTGCCACTGGTGCAAAAGTTTCATCAAAGTCCTGACCTTCAACTTGTGCATACCCTTTACAGACCAATCTGGCTTTATTTCTAACAACTTGTCCTTTTTCATTCATTTTATTCTTGAACACCCATTTGGAACCTATTACATTCTTATCTTCATGTATAGGGACAAGTTCCCAGGTATTGTTCTACTCAATCTGATCAAGCTCTTCATTCATTGCTCTAACCCAATCATCATGTTGGCTGGCTTCATCAAAATTTTTAGGTTCAGTCATAGATAAAAAAGAAACATGATATTGTTCTGAGTGTTTAATCAATTTCCTTCTTGTCCAAACTCCTTTATTTATATCTCCAATTATCTGATTTTCATGATGATTCTTTCTAACAATTATGAGAGGTGATTTTGCTTCTTTCTGCTGATTTGTGTCCACTCGACTATTCATATCTTCATTTGATTCATATTCTTCCCTTTCTGATCCTTGGACCTTTTCATCTTCATCTTCAACTATATCTTTTGTGCTTGGTTCAACACTGCTTACATTTCTAACCGGGATTTCTTCATCAACTTTTATGTCTATACAATCAACCAGTTTATGCAGTCTCTTATTGTAACATCCGTACCCTTTACTATTTGTAGCATAACCCAAGAAGATACCTTCATTATCCTTGTCATCATATTTGCCAATATTTTCATCATTGTTCTTGATATAACATTTACTCCCAAAGACTTTAAAATGCTTGATTGAAGCAGATCTTCCAAACCATAGTTCATAAGGAGTCTTGTCACTGTGTGGCTTGAGATGAGATTTGTTAAGGATATGAACAATTGTATGAATTGATTCTACCCAATATGTATGAGTTATGTTCCTTTCATTCATCATTGATCTTTCCATTTTCTCTACTGATCTATTCTGCCTCTCAACAACTCCATTTTGCTGTGGAGTCCTTGGAATTGTATGCTCTCTTTTGATCCCATGTTTATCACAGAACTCTTTGAA
>ML777932.1:24097-50602 GCA_009831015.1 Picea engelmannii | reverse complement strand
CATTGTGAAATTTCATAAGAAACTATAAAATTTGATGACTTGTTTTGACTATTTTCAACCATATTTCCAAATCAAACAAAATTTAAATTATAAGTTAGAAACTATAATTTGATAACTACCCAGATCTCCCATCACTACACAATGAGATCCACAAAGAATCAACTCTACTTCACATAGTACAATGATGTTTATAAATAAAATGAAATAAAACATTTTTAATTTCAACACAGTATCATAAAACATAAATTAACCTTTTTTTTTTTGTAAATAAAGTAGGATCCTTATATTAATAATTTCTTATTAAAGTCTTCTGGTATAAAAAAATTACATCTGTAAGGGTAAACAATGAGACAGTGGTTGCATCACCCAGATGAGAAACCAATGCTGCCACTTGTCCAAACAGTTTACAATTGCAGAAAAAAAGAAACTAAGGTGCCTCGCAGGGCTAGAGCCAAGAGAAGTAATCCGTCTAAAGACATCAAAAAACCAAGAATCAAAAGTAACCATATGGAGCTTGAGCCTGGCTTCTATTCCGTCTTAGGATCATGTGCAATGTCTAGGGATGAAGTCCCTATTTCTAGAGTGGTGTGAAGGAGAGTGCAGATAAGAATCTCTGAACGCTCCTCACGATGCTCACAAAGTTCATCTCTGATAAAAAACTACTTCATGTCACGCTTGAATTCAAATAATGAGTTTTGGATGTTATCCAAAGAATTATGTAGCTCCGTAAACCCATTACACCGAGCACATGAAGGCTATGGCCAAGGATAAATCAGGGGAAGAAGAAGAGGTGAAGTGTGGGGGGAGGCAGAAGAAGTGTGGGGGGAGGAAGAATAAGTGAGGGTGACAATCAGGATAGGGAGAGCAGACGGAGAAGGCAAGAAGGAGGGAGGATGGTGTATGGATGATGCTTCTGGGTTGAGCTTAGGTGCAAAGCTGAGTGAATCACCCATGTTGTCAAACCACTCCACTCTGTAGGCCCACAAGGAGGAAAAATGAGGGAGATCCATGGTGGAGGAATGAGAGGCATGAGTTGCAGGTGGAGGCAAGTCTAGAGTGTTTTACCATCCTCACCCCTGCGAGCTATACCAAGTAGCCCCTCTCTTGGATTTTCCCATTTTCCTTGGCATCAAGAAGATGCCATTAAAACATAAATTATCCTTTCACCATAAACCCTAAAAATTCAAATTATAATCTATTGACTAAATTATAAGCTATTGAATATTTATTAATGAATAAACAATATATTTCACCATCATAAACAATATAAGAGAAATCAAAGATGAAACAATAAACAATATATTCCACCATCATAAACAACATAAGAGAAATCAAATATGAGACAATAAATTGATATTTTGAGTTCCAAAAATATCAAATATATATATATATATATATATATATATATATATATATATAATNATATATATATATATATATATATATATATATATATATATATATATATATATATATATATATATAATCAAAGTTTGAATAGTTACAACACCAAATACATAGGTTCCACATCCATTTATGGATGATGATGCAGGAGCATCTCCCATGACAAGCGAGCCAGGGCGGAATGCAAGTGGACAGCTGGACAAGCCAGCACAAATTTTGGAAAACACCTTGAAACTGTTGCACGAACATTAATGACAGATTTAATGAAGTGCACTTGTAAATGTAATTGGGACCTTGAGCGGATCTCTCTCGTACTTTAGTAGATAGACGACATTTAATATAGTTAATGCAGGTAGATAGGATTTTAATTCTAGACTAGACAGTTTAGAAAGAAAGAGGGAAAACAGATATAGACACCCTCATTGTGCATTGTAACATTAGGCAGGAATAGTAGAAGAAGGAAGAGCATAGTAGAGAAGCAGAGAGAGATGTCGAAGAACACCCATGTACAGATCTTGAATTAATAGAAGAAATTAATTCAGATTCATGGTTTTGTGTTATTCTCTGGGTATGTGTATTGAATGATGTGCTCATGCGTGTTTATTTCCTGTTATGCATTTTCTTTATTGCTGTGTATGTGATTTCATGTTTGATTTTGAAATCTGAGAGGGAGAAGAAATGAGTTTCAATTGTTTCTCTATCTGAGTGAGGATTCCTGTAAGCAGTGCAGTTGAAGTCATCCGCAAGGAGTGCGTTGACGGAGGCTCAGATAGTTTAACTCTTGTTCTCGTTCATCCAGAAGTGAAATTGGGTTACTAGAGCCGTGCAAGGAGTGTGTAGGCTAAGGGAGAGTCTCAGTTGTGAATCTGAGCAGAAGCTTTGAAGGACTGCTGCTGCAGGTGTGCGCAAGGTCAAGGGATTCAAACATTTGAAGTGTTTGAAAGGTTGCTACAAGGAGTGCGAGCAGGGGGTTAAATTATGAAATATTCAGAATTGACAGAGCTCGGGAGGTATAGTACCTTTGAGTGGAACAAAGGAAGGATTGCACAGGGAGTTCATGCCGTGGAGCATCTAAATCCAGTTTTGCAGGGTTGGATGCAGGAGGACGAGTGGGCGTAGTGGAACACTTAGTTATTTTCAATAAATCCTCAAGGAGGAATAAATTGATGGTTAGGATATCGTGGAGGGAATTCGTGAAAAATCCACCAGCCGTCAGATCCACTAGAGTAACGGGGAGGTTACGGCCACACCAGGAGGTTAAGCTTGGGAGGATTGTGAGACGTAGGATCGTTGTTGGGTTGTCCGTTAGCCATTCGATCAGGTAGAAGCTGCACTGGGTGAAGTCCTAGTGGGTAGAGGAAATTCTCGGAGAGGCATCGGGATATTGAGGCATCAGGGTTTTATAAGTCAAGAGACCTGAGACCTTTCGAGTCTTGAAACACCGAGGAAGTCCTAGTCGTGGATCTTAGAGCGGACATGCGTCAGAAGATCTGAGAGGAGTCGGGGTTCGGCGTATCGGGAATCCCGGGAACAAAGAAAACATCGCATCAGGAATTGAGATCTTGCGTTGTTCGAAAAGTCAATGAGGGGACAATGACGTGGAGGAGTCAACCCTTACGTGCATCTGGAATTGGCGTTTCATGATTCTTGGGAACCATAGCAGCGGGAATCGCGAAACTTTGAAACATGATTTCCCGACAGACTAAAAGAGTGGGCCACGAAGGAGTCGACGTAGAGGACAGGTGGCGTACCATATCGGGGTTCAGGGTTTTGAGAATCCAAAACCATGCAGCCACAGGACTCGTGAACTTGTGAAGTCTGATTTCCCGATCGATTAGGGGAGATCTGTTGGAGAACTGCTGTGGGTGCGGAAAATTCCCGATAGGGAATTAGAAGAGCTTTTCAGTTCTTCCAAGGAAGGATGAGATCCTGTGAGTAGGAGTGCCTGAGGGCGCGACTGCGTCAGAGTGGTATCAGAGCTTGAATATTGCTTGTATATTTCAGGCAAGGGGAGCAGAAAGAGGTAAGGAGCACTCTGATACATGCAGAGTGGTATCAGAGAAAGAAAAATTCTTTGCTTTCTGTAGTAGAGAAGAGGAGAATTCACCATGCCGCCGAGAAGAGATAGACAATCACTCGATCCAGAGGATAGGGAAATGCCGCGACGAAGAGGCAGGCAGATGGAAGATCCAGCCATAGAGAGACAAATGAGAGATCTCTTAGCCAGACTCGAAGATATGGAGACAACGCAAAGACACACAACCAGTGTGGGGGATCTTAGTGATTCAAAGAGTGAAGTTGAAGCTGAACGAGAAGAAGAATTTGTAGCTGAGGATGCAGCCAATGAATGTCTAATCAAAGCTATTGCACGGATGGGTGCAAAAGCGAAGATGGACATTCCAGTTTATGAGGGGAATTTGGATGCGGAAGAGCTTCTAGATTGGATTAGAGATCTGGATACATACTTCGATTATGAAGATGTCGAAGAGGATAAGAAAGTCAGGCATGATGTCACGATATTGAAGGGACACACAACATTATGGTGGGACAAGCTACAAGCAGATAGACATTGCAAGGGAAAACAAAAAAATAAAAGTTGGGATCGAATGATTGCGAAGATGAAGGCAAAGTTCATCCCGAGAGATTATCAAATTACTCTGTTAAGGAGGATGCAGAACCTGAGACAAAAGATGATGACAGTAAAAGAGTACACGGAGGAATTCTATCGACTGAACATTAGGGCAGGTCATTGGGAGAGCGATGATGAGAAGGTTGCCAGGTATATGAATGGCCTGAGATACGATATCTAGGACGAGATGAGCATGGTAACCATCCAAACGGTGGAGGATGCCTATCAAATGGATTTGAAAGCTGAAGAGAAGCTGAGCCATAATGATCCAGGTGGATATCGTTGGCCACCCACCTTTTCCAAATGGCTCAAAATGGCTTTCTGACAATTTTGGCAATTTACTATTTTTAGCAGGTTTTAACTTCCGGGGCCATTTTGAGGGCCTAAATGAAGGTTTTTCTAGATATAGTTTCTCAATGATATCCAAAGGAATGATTTAGCCCCAAAAATGAATCTCCTCGATAATACATTTCCAATGAGCTATCACACGCCTAAAACGAAGATCGTATGCAAAAGTTACGACCCCGAGAAGTTGATGTACTAACTTACCCAAACGGGGCCCACATGACTTTTGGCGCTTCATCTCCTAGGGTTAGGTTTTTGGATGTCTAGGACATTTGACATTCCCATCTATTGTAAAAATGCCTTCCGAGCCTCATTGTAATCATCTTCTTGCGAATGCAAGTAGCTGTCACATCTCTTCTCAGAGATAAGTTGTCACCATTCTAGCGAGTCTTTCACTCTGTATTTTTACAGTCTTTGTACATTTCTTGGATTAATAGAAATCGTGTATTATTGTATATATGTGTTTATGGATGCATCTCTGATACATTTATTTTATATTATTGAATATCTGCAATATCTTTGTGCATTTCTTTATTATATCTCCACTCTCATTTCGTGCCGAAAATAATCCAGATCAGTGGTATCAGAGCAGGCTGTTCTTGATTGTTTTTTTCAGTGCATGTCCCCAACGAGGTCCGAGTATAGAAATTTGGGTCTCGAGCTTGTCTCTCTTGAAGACAATCGCTCTTGCACACCCAAGAAACCCTCAATGGCAGAAGAAAAGAAAATCGACGAAGCAGACGATCCTATCAATCTATTGCTTGAGCAAGCTCTCACGCGACAGAGGAACGAAATGATGGAGAATTTTTCCCCCATCCTTAAACACCTGCCGATAGCATCAGGCACATATTCATCAAGTGACCACTTTGGAGGCACCTCGCCTTTCAAGGTACAATTTAATTTTGATATTCCTGCATTTGAAGGACAGATAGATGCAGAAGCCCTAGAAAAATGGTTAACTCTGCTGGAAGGTTATTTCTCTATTCACAATTTTTCCGACAAAGAAAAGATCACCTTTGCACTCCTTAAGGCTCTCCCTCATGTCAAACATTGGTGGGAAACTTACTGGGAGCAAAGTTCCATAGAGGAGTCTGGAATATATGGGGCCGATCCCACTTGCGATTTTTTTGTGGATGCGGTAAAAGAACAGTACTACCCTGTTGGCAACTATGAGGACCAGTACATGAGATGGACCACACTGTGGCAAGAGAGAGGCCAAGTAGTTTCAGAGTTCACCAATACCTTCCATACCTTGCACACCAAGCTAGGTATCAAAGACTCTGAATGACATTTGGTTCTGAAATACCGTGGGGCTCTACACAGATACATCCAAACTGAAATGGATTTTCTGGACATCTCATCACTCGGTGCTGCTTATCGATATGTTGTTAAAATTGAGCAGAAATTTAAGCATCAGAACAAATGGGAATTTGGGTCTGCAAATCTGCAACAACCAAAGTATGACAAAGACGGCTTGAACAAATAATCTCCCGAAAACCAGTCCAAGACACAGGAAAAGAAGGGTCACGGGAAGACAAAGAAAGACATCGAAAAATGGTGCGAGTTCCACAAAATCCCTTGGAACAACACCAATGAATGTCGCTCAAAACAGTCATTGGTGGTTGAGATCAAAGACAAGGAGCCAAACCTTGATTCAGAATCTGATTCTGAAAATAATGGTAAAAGATAGATCATCGACGCAGACCCCACTGCTATTGTCGCGACCACAACAATTCAACTAGAAGAACCAACAGATCCTGAAGAAGGGGAGCACCTTTTTCATTCACAGATGTGGGTGAAGGGGACCCCGTTGCATTTTATTGTTGATAGCAGAAGCCAGAAGAACCTCATCTCAACAGAGGTCGTCAAATAGTTGGGATTGTCGACAACACCACACCTGCAGCCATACAACATTGGGTGGCTTCGCCAAGGACGATATCTCTGTGTCAGCCAACAATGTCGATTATCATACGGCATCCAACCCTTCATAGATGAGGTATTATGTGATGTTGCCCCACTAGATGTCTGTGATGTTCTCTTGGGTCAGCCATATATGTGGAAACTCCATGCTATTTATGAGTCTCGACCCCGTAGTGTCATTATTACTCTGGGGGGTCATCTCTACAGGATACCAGAGGTAGATCCAACTACTTCCCCACCTAAACAGTGTCGCAAGGTAGTATCTCATACTACAAAATTCATCTTCTCCATAATCTATTCAAAATGAGAACAAAAGGACACTGCAACTACTGCAGCCTTGCCCCAAGCACTTTCTATCCAACATAAGCAGGTCGACAAGGCTACATCAAAGTGAAAAGATTTCTTCTGCACATCCTCCTCTCATGTATCTTGACTTATTGAGCAGCCTCAACCGCAACAGGTTCGTGACAGATTTCCACAAACTGAGCAACGGGACGTCTCCAACAAGACAAGCAACTCACCAAGATGCAGATTCAACAAATGCTTTTCCCCCTCCCCCAGAAACTCAATGAAATGGAGACCATTTCTTCCTAAGGAGGGAGGAATGATCCAGGTGGATATCGGTGGCCACCCACCTTTTCTAAATGGCTCAAAACGACTTTCTGGCAATTTTGGCAATTTACTATTTTTAGCAGGTTTTAACTTTYGGGGCCATTTTGAGGGCCTAAATGAAGGCTTTTCTAGATCAAGTTTCTCAATGATAGCCGAAGGAATAATTGAGCCCCCAAAATGAATCTCCTCGACGATACCTTTCCAACGAGCTATCACATGCCTAAAACGGAGATCGTATGCAAGTGTTACGACCCCGGGAAGTTGATGTACTAACTTACCCAAACGGGGCCCACATGACTTTTGGCGCTTCATCTCCTAGGGTTAGGTTTTTGGATGTCTAGGAATTTTGGAATTCCCATCTATTGTAAAAAGGCCTTTCGAGCCTCATTGTAATCATCTTCTTGCAAATGCGAGTAGCCGTCACATCTCTTCTCAGAGATAAGCTGCCACCATTCTAGCGAGTCTTTCACTCTGTATTTTTACAGTCTCTGTACATTTCTTAGATTAATAGAAATCGTGTATTACTGTATATCTGTGTTTATGGTTGCATCTCTGATACATTTCTATTATATTATTGAATATCTGCAATATCTCTGTGCATTTCTTTATTATATCTCCGCTCTCATTTCGTGCCGAAAATAATACGGATCACATAAACAGAGTCAAAGGGGCTGAGGCAGAAGCCAACCCAGAGGCAAATTAGTTTCCCAGGAAAGAACTCAGAAGCCCAAGGAGGAATGGAAGAAACCTCAGGGTAAAGTTGAGAGAGGTGGAACCTCATAGAGAGGACCACATGCTGAATAGCGAGGGCAACATACAGAGCAGAGCAGAGGATACGCTGATAATAACATGTTTCCTCGTACTAGAGGTAGAGGAAGAGGAAGAGGTGGAGTAATCACATGCTTCACGTGTGGAAAAAATGGGCACACGTCCTATGAGTGTCCAGATAAAAAGAAGGATGGAGGAGATGCTCACATCGCCGAGGCACATAGGTGAGATGTTGAAGTAGAAGATGCAGAAGGTAGAAGGTCGCTGATGATGTGAAAAGTTCTCTTAACACCCGAGAAGGAGGTGGAGGACTTAGCTCAAAGAAACAGACTTTTCAGAACTTCTTGCAATACCAAGGATAGGGTATGGAAGGTTATTGTGGACACTGGTAGCACAGATAATCTCGTTTCAACCGAGATGGTAGAGAAGTTGGAGCTGGAGACGATTGATCATCCGAGTCCATACAAAGTCTCATGGCTACAGAAGGGACATCAGGTAAATGTCACTAAACAATGTTTAGTTGAATTCAAAATAGGAGGGTATAATGAAAAAATACTCTGTGATGTTATTCCTATGGATGTCTGTCATTTATTGTTGGGTAGACCATGGAAATATGACAGGAACGTAATTCATGATGGGAAGATGAATACGTATACTCTAGAGAAGAATGGGAGGACACACATGTTGCTTCCGATAAAGGATAAGGAGGTGAAGACGGAAGTAAGAAATATTGTACTTCTCATGAGTGGGAAGGAGCTTCTTACGAAGGTGAAGAAGAAAGAAGATCCACAATTCTTTGTGGTCAAGAAACCAAGGATCGTTCTGACTAGCACAAGAGTGGATGATCTACCAAAGGAGATTTAGGAACTGCTGGAAGAGTTCGCTTACATCGTGGTGGACAAATTACCTCATTCGTTTCCACCGATGAGGAGTGTGAGTCATCATATAGACTTCATACCAGGAGCTAGTTTGCCAAATAAAGCTGCGTACAGACTGAAGCCACAAGAAAATGAAGAGGTCAAGAAGTAGGTCCAGGAGCTGTTAGATAAAGGATTGGTCAGGGACAGTTTGAGCCCGTGTGCCATTCCAACGATACTCAGTCCAAAAAAATATGGAGGGTTGAGAATGTGTACCAACTCAAGAGCCATCAACAAGATAAACATTAGGTACAGGTTTCCATTGCCGAGGATGGATGATCTGATGGACTGCTTGAGCGGAGCCAAATATTTTTCGAAAATTGATCTGAAAAGCAGATATCACTAGACTCGCATGAGGGAAGGCGATGAGTGGAAGACGACCTTCAAAACCAATGAAGGACTGTATGAATGGCTTGTCATGCCGTTTGGCTTGAAAAATGCACCGAGCACCTTTATGAGGTTAATGAATGAAGTCCTGAGGGAATTCATCGGGAAGTTTGTCATTGTGTATCTGGATGACATATTAATTTTCAGCAAGACAAAGGCATAACATCTGAAGCATTTAGCTACAGTAATGAAGAAGCTACAACACGAGAAGCTGTTGATTAACATGAGGAAATCTTCATTTATGAAGAAATAACTCATTTATCTGGGTTTTGTTATATCTGCAAATGAATTGAAGATGGATCCAGATAAGGTGGAAGTGATTAAGAATTGGCCATCACCGAGAAATGTATTCAAGGTGAGAATTTTTCATGGACTGGCTAGTTTCTATAGGAAGTTCATCAAAAATTTTAGTGGGATTAGTGCAGTGATGATGGACACAGTGAAGAAAAGACATAAATATTTTCACTGGACAGCAGAGGCCGAGAAAAGATTCAATCTGTTGAAGAGGAAGATCACGGAACAACTAGTTCTGGTGTTGCCGGATTTCCAAAAGACGTTTCAAGTAAAATGTGATGCAAGTGGGTTTGCCATAGGAGCGGTATTGAGTTAGGAGGATAGACCGATTGCATATTTCAACGAGAAGTTGAATGAGACAAAAGAAAATTACTCCACGTATGATAAGGAATTCTATGCTATCATATAGGCATTGAAAAAATGGAGGCACTATTTGATTCCAAAGGAGTTTGTTTTATATAGTGATAACCATGCATTGCAATTTGTGACTCAACAGGAGAAGTTGAATTAGAGGCATGTTAAGTGGGTCGAATACATGCAGAATTTCACTTTTGTAACTAAGCATATTTCGGGTACTGCTAACAAAGTGGTTGATGCTTTGAGCAGGAAATGGTTGATGATGCAGGAGTTCAAAGTCAGGACGTTAGGCTTTGATGATCTTAGGGACATGTACATGGATGATCCAGACTTCAAGGAAGCGTATAAAGCAACTGAGAATCCCGTTCTCAAAGATAGAAGCCAGTGGATAGAGTATGTGATCCAAGAATGATTGTTGTTTAAGGGAAATCAATTATGTATTCCAAATTGCTCCATGAGGGAGAATCTGTTAAAGGAGAAACATAGTGGAGGATTGGTCGGACACTTCGGTCATGATAAGACATTCACGAAGCTGAGCGAGTCATACTTTTGGCCAGGGATGCGGTTAGAGGTCAAGCGGTTTGTAGACAGATGCAAAATTTTCCAGCATTCAAAGGGAAGAAAGCAGAATGCAGGATTCTATCAACCATTACCCATACCCAAGCGGCCGTGGGATGAAATCAGCATGGATTTCGTATTGGGATTGCGAAGGACGCAAAGAGGATTTGATTCAGTCTTTGTGGTAGTGGATAGGTTTTCCAAGATGGCACATTTTATCCCATGCCAGAAAACTAGTGATGCGACTCACATCACAAATATGTTTTTGAAAGAGGTCATTCGACTTCACGGCTTACCCAGAAGTATAGTTTTGGACAGAGATACGAAGTTCATAGGGAACTTTTGGAGGACATTATGGAAGAAGCTGGGGACTAACTTGTTGTTTAGTTCATCTTATCATCCTCATATGGATGGACAAACAAAAGTGGTGAACAGAAGTCTGGGAGACTTGCTGAGAAGCTTGGTGACAGAGCACCACAGTCAGTGGGATAGCATATTACCACAGGCAGAGTTTTCATATAATGACTCAGTGAATAGGAGCACAGGCCAAAGTCCATTCCAGATTGTATATGGCACACAACTGAGAGGAAATTCTGAATTGAGGGATTTGGAACAGACTGCGACTAGGAGCGCAAGTGCCGAAGAATTCGTAGAGGCGATGAAGGAACTTCACAGCTAGGTGAAGGTCCGATTGTAGAATTCAAGTCACGAATATAAGTGTAGAGATGACCAGCGGAAGAGACAACTTCAGTTTGAGTTTGGTGAATTAGTTCTAGTGCACTTGAGGAAAGAAAGGTTCCCGAGGGGAACATACAATAAATTGAAAATGAAGAAAATCGGGCCATGTAAGGTCTTGAAGAAATTGGGGGAGAATGCTTATGAGATCGAGTTACCGGATGGGATCGGAATATCTCCGATATTCAATGTCGCAGATTTATATCCATATGAAGCTGAGGAAGTAGGAACAGAAGGTGAACAACCAGGGGTTCAGTGGCAAAAGAAGATGCCAATTGCAGAGAAGCCACAAATGGAGTGCATACTGGACAAGAGAGTGAGTAAGAAGACCAGGAGGAAAGAATATGATGAGTATCTAGTCAAATGGAAAGGTCATCCAGTTGAAGATGCCAGCTGGGAGACTGAAGCAGAAATACAGAAGCATGGATAGACCGTGCAGGAGCTCATGGAAAGGAGCCCATGAAATTTTTTCAAGCGAGGGAGTATGATTCAGGAGCATCTCCCACGACAAGCGAGCCAGCATGAAATGCAAGTGGACAGCTGGACAAGCCAGCACAAATTTTGGAAAACACCTTGAAACTGTTGCACGAACATTAATGAGAGATTTAATGAAGTGCGCTTATAAATATAATCGGGACCTTGAGTGGATCACTCTCGTCGTTTAGTAGATAGATGACATTTAATATAGTTAATGCAGGTAGATAGGATTTTAATTCTAGACTAGACAGTTTAGAAAGAAAAAGGGAAATGGATATAGACACTCTCATTGTGCATTGTAACATTAGGCAGGAATAGTAGAAGCAGGAAGAGCATAGAAGAGAAGCAGAGAGACCTATCGAAGAACACCCATGTACAGATCTTGAATTAATAGAAGAAATTGATTCAGAATCATGGTTTTGTGTTATTCTCTGGGTATGTGTGTTGAATGATGTGCTCATGAGTGTTTATTTCCTGTTATGAATTTGTTTTATTGTTGTGTATGTGATTTCATGTTTGAGTTTGAAATCTGAGAGGGAGAAGAAATGAGTTTCAATTGTTTCTCTATCTGAGTGAGGATTCCTGCAAGGAGTGCAGTTGAAGTCGTCCGCAAGGAGTGCGTTGATGGAGGCTGAGATAGTTTAACTCTTGTTCTCATTCACCCAGAAGTGAAATTGGGTTACTGGAGCCATGCAAGGAGTGCGCAGGCTAAGGGAGAGTCTCAGTTGTGAATCTGAGCAGAAGCTTTGAAGGACTACTGCTGCAGGTGTGCGCAGGGTCGAGGGATTCAAAAATTTGAAGTGTTTGAAAGGTTGCCACAAGGAGTGCGAGCAGGGGGTTAAATTATGAAATATTCAGAATTGACAAAGCTCAGGAGATATAGTACCTTTGAGTGGACCAAAGGAAGGATTGCATAGGGAGTTCGTGCCGTGGAGCATCTAAATCCTGTGTTGCAGGGTTTCACGTAGGAGGACGAGTGGGCGCAGAGGAACACTTAGTTATTTTCAAGAAATCCTCAAGGAGGAAGAAATTGACGGTTAGGATCTCGTGGAGGGGATTCGTGAAAAATCTGCCAGCTGTCAAATCCACCAGAGTAACGGGGAGGTTACGGCCACACCAGGAGGTTAATCTTGGGAGGATCGTGAGCCGTAGGATCGTTGTTGGGTTGTCCGTCAACCATTTGATCAGGCAGAAGCTGCACTAGGTGAAGTCCTAGTGGGCAGAGGAAAGTCTCAGAGAGGCATCGGGATATTGAGGCATCAGGGTTTTAGAAGTCAAAAGACCCGAGACCTTTCGAGTATCAAAACACTGAGGAAGTCCTAGCCGTGGATCTCAAAGCAGACACGCGTCAGAAGATTCAAGAGGAGTCAGGGTTTGGCGTATCGGGAATATCGAGAACAAAGGAAACGTTGCATCAGGAATCACGATCTCATGATGTCTGAAAAGCTGACGAGGGGATAGTGACATGGAGGAGTCAACCCTTACGTGCATTGAGAATTGACGTTTCGTGATTCTTGGGAACCATAGCAGTAGGAATCACGAAACTCCGAAACACGATTTCCCAACAGACTAAAAGAGTGGGCCACGGAGGAGTTGACGTAGAGGACAGGTGGCATACCGTATCAGGGTTCGGGGTTTTGAGAATCCAAAACCACGCGACCACAGGACTCGCGAACTTGCGAAGTCCGATTTCCTGATCAATTAGGGGAGATCTGTCGGAGAACTGTTGTGGGTGTGGAAAATTCCGGATAGGGAATTAGAAGAGATTTTCGGTTCTTTAGGCCAAGGAAGGAGGAGATCCTGTGAGCGGGAGTGCCTGAGGGCGCGACTGCGTCAGAGGATAACAAAAACTAAAAAATTTAACTCCAAAATTATAGACTCTAAGCCATTGCTTTAAGATAGATCATTTCGTACCTGCAATTCAAACATGCAAAAAAAAACATAATTCAAAAATTAAAAATTTACAATTCAAACCTGCAAAAGAAAACATAATTAAAAAATTAAAAATTTACAATAAAATATATGTACAAATTTAAAATAAAATGTACACATGTACCATTTTAGATAAAGAAAACAAGTTTTGATTAAAGAAAAATTGACATACATACCAAAAGAGTTAAGTCTCATCCTCCAATATACTCAATTCCACCAAATATAATGTAAACATATTTTTCACCAAATATAATTTAAACATATGTAACAATAAAAAACAATAATAATAATAAAAATAACACATATTAGCATATATACTTTAACTAATTATTAAATAAACAATAAGAAATAATAACATACCCAATCAGAG
Organism: Picea engelmannii; assembly: GCA_009831015.1. NCBI lineage: Eukaryota > Viridiplantae > Streptophyta > Pinopsida > Pinales > Pinaceae > Picea > Picea engelmannii. The sequence goes on along the minus strand of ML777932.1, from coordinate 36,897 downwards.
TTAAATAGATTTAAGATTTTCCCTCTCTTTTTATTACACATTTTTGACACTTTTTTTAAACCAAACTTCCATAAAAAAGTTCCAAAAGTTCCAAAATAGTTACTCTCCACATTAAGCGTACATGATTTAAACAATTTGTAAAATCTTATCTAAAATCTTAAAAAAAATTAAAGAGAAAAATTGTGTTCTTGGTAACCAACTTTTTGTGTTCAGAGTTAGATAATAATCTGAAAATAAATATAGAACCTTGTATGCAGAAAGTTCAAAAATCTCCATATTAAGTCATTCTTCCAACAAAATACTTATCTCCCCGTGGATAAAATCCCAAATCCTTCAGGTGAAATTCTCATCCCAGCTGATCTTATTTACTCAACAATAAAATACTAATCTCCTCAGCAGTAAAATATTTCTCTCTTGCAATGGCATAGATGTTTTCATATAATCAAATTCTCTCAAATTCCCTTTCAAATTCCCTTTCAAATTAAAGGACTCATAAATATCCATATTAAGCCATTTTTCCAAGAAATTACTTATATCTATGAAAGTTCACAAATATCCATTTTAAAAACCATTCTTCCAGAAAATACTTATCTCCTCTTTCTGTGGTGGAATAGATGTTCTCATATAATATTTTATGTACATGAAGAAAACACAAATATGCACATATATTAAGTCATTATTCAAAAACCATTTAAATATTTCATCTTTGGGATGTATTCATATTACATATAATCAAATGCTCTTTGAAATTATATGTGAGATAGCTCACATATAGTATATGCGAGTTCCAAAAAATACTTATCTCCTCTTTATGCGGTGGAATAGATGTTCTCATATAATATTTCATGTACATGAAGAAAACACAAATCTGCACATATATTAAGTCATTATTCAAAAACCATTTAAATCTTTCATCTTTGTGATGTATTCATATTACATATAATCAAATTCTCTTTGAAATATGCATTCGTCATAATCTAAACATGAGTGAGATCATGCACATACATAGCTTATTTGTAAATCTACTTGAATGTTGGTTTTTGTGGTTAGTAACCAATTTAGTTAACATTTTGACAATACCCTGGGAAGAAAGAATTCACTTCATTGTATTCAGAAAACACAAATGTCCATACTACGCCATTCTTTGACAAGAAGGCAAAGAACACAATCAAAGAAAATTTAGAAACTTCCCCTTTTCTGATGTGGGATAGAGTCTGTTCTCAAATAATCAAGTGTTCAAGTTCAAAATTAGGTCTTCATCATGATCTAAACATAAATAAGCTTGAATGTACCATTTAAGACAATTATAATCTTATATAGGGGTTTTATATATTTCAAAATAATTTATCAAAGTGTTGAAAAGTTATATAGACACTAGTTTAGTAACTCTATGAATAGGAAATGCTAAACTAAAAATTTGAGAATTTTTTTTTGAAAAAAGTAAAAAATATAAGCTTATTCAACAAAAATAAGCTTGAACACTTTTATATAAAACCCCAACATAAAAGAAAATTAAAACTCACTAATGTACAACGAACATACATTTATGAATCATCGTGAATATACACATCCTTCCCAGGTATGGATGCTTCCTCCTCAATCCCAATCTCCCACACTCTCTTCTCCACATTTTGTTGAAGCACACTCTCATGTACTCTCTTCTCCACATTGCCCTATATAACACATTTCAAATTTGAAAATTAAATTTAAATGATTTTAACACATTAAACTGTAGTTTTAAATTTTGAAACATGTAACGCCTATGCTCTGCCAACCTATAATTCAATAAATTAAATGTTGTTTAAGACATTATTCTTTTAAATTAATCATTTAAATGACAATTTTCAATTTTAATATATAACTAATTTGTTTTCAATATGTAATGATACTTGTGAACTCCCACCCTCTTCAAACTCTCCCAATGAGAATTGATACAAGCCTGCCCAAGTAGTAGGAGATGGAATAGAGATTTGTGAATAACACAACTAAGAATTAAATCTAGGATTCAATGTGTTCACATTTATACAAAATTATAAATGTCATGTCGTTGATCTTATTCAAAAGATTGGAAATTGGATAACTAAAGTGCTCATGTATGGATATTAGAAAACACATACCTAATTCAATCCATCCAAATTTAAACTTGTGGAATCAAGTCTCTTGTTAACTGGAGATTCATTTAACATATTTTCAAGATGCAATTAATGACAATAACAACTCAATTATTTCTATAGATACAATGATATGTATCTAGATCTAGAATTAGAAGTAAACTATCCTCAAATGCATAAAAAATTTACTAACTAGAACACATACCAATCCGCTGTTCGGTTCATCATTCTGAATGACCTCCTTCCAACCATTACGACAAAATTTTGCATACTCCTTAATATCTTTTACTGACATGGTATCTAAATCCTCATCTGTTTTATAAACAAAAATGGTCTGAGCATTGGCTTCCTTTTGCTGACGGTTCAAACCAACATCAACACCATAAAAAATGGATTCCAAATTTTTCTCGATTGCATTCCTAGCCTCTTTGCCAACTTTTGATGAAGCTCACAACTCTGAATGTGAAGAAAATTCCCCTTTTGGGTGAGATACTAAAGGTCATGGAGGCATCTACAATGTCACATTTCGATATGCCCCTTTTCAATCATATGTCTGTCCTTTACTAGCCCCATAATAATCAGACGATAGACTAGTATAATTAGGGTGCATATCCATGAAAAACTTTGCATAAAAGTGTCTAGAAAAATAATGTGGAACCTCATCTCTCCATGAAAATTTCCCATATGTTGCCAAAACTCTGTTATACAGATGTCCTGCTATGTTGGGGTGCCTAAAATATTGCACCTTCAACATCTTTCACTTTGGCCAATCTTTGAAATTGAAAATCGAAATTGCATTTGGTTTTGTAAATTTATTTTTTACTATGTCCCATTTATCAGGGCCCATCACCTCTGAATTTCGTCGCCTCATCAATTCAATAAAACTGTCAGTGGTTGTCCCCATCTTTTGATATGTAACCACAAAGTTTTGTAATGAATTCAAAACAATCTGCAAGCTTTGTTTACTCTCCCAAGGGAGATCCAAGATCCTCAAATCATTTTCCAACCTACTTTTAACACCTGAGCATCGCTCAATGGTCATTTTTTTAGTAATCCATTCTGAGGGAAGATCATCACCAACATCCGAAGGAGATGTGGACATAGGCATGCAATCTTTTGTTTCTTGATAACACCGCCTCCTAAACCCACCTTCAACCTCTTCACCAACATTAGAATATTTGTGCCACCCACTCTCTTTTTCATTGTCTTCCCTCACACTAAAATCATTATCTACACACAAATTTGAAATTAATTACAAAATTTAACTTGACATAAATATTAATACAAAAAAATACAATAAAAATAAACAAAATCAAAGAAAATTACCAAAAATATTTTCTTGTCCTGATGTATTCCCTACATTCTCAGGTGTAGGGGTATCAATGTGCAACCTATATAAGAAGAATACATACATAGCACTTGTTTGAGCAAATTTTTGATTTTATCTATTCACATACTCATTTGATAATCTCCTCTGACGATATTGTCATTGGTCCCTTGGAGTCTCAGTCGAAGAAGGGGTTCCTCTTCTTCCTTCTTGGGATAGCCTAGAGCATTTGCGAGGAATGTTTGGAGAATCCCATCTCGACATCTCTCCTCAATATCTATAATTTGGAAATTCATGAATATGAAAGTTCATAAGTTTTAGAAACATTAAATGGAAATACTAAATTTATAACACAAGCATTTAAGAACATATATTGAAAAAATATATATTGAAAAAACTAGAACAACTATATTTTTTACAATCATCGACAAAAACAATCGTTGACAAAACATTTACTTAAAACTAAAAAAAGAAACAATATCACATGATACATGTTGTTACTATCCTCTTAGATATATGCTCAGAAAATCTTCAAGGGATCATTGATCAAACCCCCGGGGCATATCTCATCATGGCACATGGAACAAATTGCCAAGGAGATTTTTTAGGGTAAAATATCAATAGAATAACCAAAAACATACACATGTGGCACCAAAAATAGAAGAGAATGACAATATAGTCAAGGTGAAATTAGAAAGGAGATAAATAGGATGACACCAACAAAAAAATGAGGAGGGCGACACCAACAAGTAGAACCAAAATCCCCAAACAATAACCAAGAAGAGATCTCCAACAAGATGGAAAAGACCAATAAGAGGGGTCGTAGCCACACAATTAAATAATCAAATAAGTCAAGAGAAGGGATCCAAAGTCAAGGAATCTAACTTTATTTAGGAAAAAGAAAAGAACAAAACCAAAAAGACACATAAAAATTAAGGGGGGCATAATTTAAGCAAGGGTGGTTTCAACACAAAGTCAACAATTAAATTCTTCCAAAGTCAAGAAGGCTAACTTTCTTTAGGTAAATTACAAAACCAAAAACCCACACAGTAATTAAAGGGAGCATAAGCCAAACAAGGGTGATTTCAAGACATAGTCAACAATTAAGTTCTTCTTGAATGGAAAAATGTCCACATGATTCTCATGATATTTACTTATAAGATTTTATCATCCCAACTTAAAAGGAAGATCAATACTGTGATCATGCTCTTCTTAACTACTCCTAGGTCTCATGGACCATCCCAAGAGAGAAAAGAATTACACATTATCTCAACTTGGTCCTTAACAAAAAACAAAAAAAAACAAAAACCAAAGGAAGATCAATAATGTGATCATGTTCTTCTTTGGATGTTATTTAGTTTATACATTTGTTGTTATTAAATAATGGGACAAGCTCGAATTCAAGCCCATCCATGTACATGGACAGGTCCAAATTCATATCTATCATCCCATCTGATAAACATATTATACCTCTACTTATCTGTGCTCGATATGGTCTAGGTGTTGTTCTGTCTTTGTTTTTACTCTATTGTGTCTGCATCCTATTGTGTTCATAAATTATTAATTTATATGAGGTTCGGGCATGTCCCTGTACATGGACAGGGCCATATTTGTCTTTGTCCATGTACAGTGACAAGCTTGAATTCAAGCCTATCCATGTACATGGACAGGGCCAAAAATTTCCCTATCCATGCCCATGGATAGGCAAAATGGGCTTATCTATGCTTACTATTATAGATGTTGAGGCCAAGGTGAAAAACAATATTGAAATGGTTAGGTGGTCATGTCAATTTCATCTCTAGGTAAAGCTCTAGAATTTGACTAAGTAGCATCCTAGCTAATTATAATTCCACTAGGTCAAGATATAAAGCCTACAACAACACTACTAGCAGATACAGTTCCTAGGAATCCTATATGCTTACTAACACCATAATCACATTCTTCTTTAGATAAAGGTAATCACATAACTAACACCATATGCTTACTTATAGTTGTTGGAACCATTACATGATGGGTAACTATGAAGTAAGCTCTACTTTAAGCTCGATATCTACATGTTACTACTTATACCATATGTAATAGCATAGAATAAGAAATACTCGTAACGTAATTAACACAAATATAATGTTCATTAAACTAATAGTAATAGAAGATCACTACTACTATTCTGATCACCTATCCATCACATAGAGCGAGTCTATTAGTACTACTTATGATAGTGATTATCTTATTACCATTGATTTCCATTACTTGGATATGGATTAGTACAAAACTAACTATGAGTACAACTTCCTGATATGATTCTAATGTATCTGATTATGAACTACTGATTCCACTGGTTTGAATCTCTCATTATGCAGTAGCCAATGATATTACTTCCTATTAATTCAATAGCATTCCATACTATGAATCTCATCCTGGTACTAGAACAATTATCACTATAAGGAAGTAATTCCATTGAATAGGGATACTACTAACCTCTACCCTATTTGTCCAGTTACAATTAAAGGTTGTTGTATGAGCTATAACATAGGGAATAGAAGAAAACAACATGAATGTTAACTACAAAGGGAAGTATATAATAAGAACTAAAGGCAATAGCTTAACCTGTAATACAAGGGGAATAGAGCCATTCAATTACTATGATATCACTAATACAGGAACAACTTAGCTTAAGGTTCAACAAGGTGATATCATGTTACCTATTTACCATAATCAATATGTATTGTGATATTAATCTTATCTCTTATTAACTACATGGGATATGACTAGAAAGCAATGGAACTAAGTATCAACATATGTATTACACTTAAATGTGATTCCAATGCTTGTGTCATAAGTTATTACCCTTATTTTCACCTATCACCATTATCAAGTAGTGTGTATATTCCCCTTATTTCTCTAATCAACACTGTGGAATAGTGATAAGTAGTATGTGTTCATTACAGATAACTTAGGTATTACTTCAATATCAATGTGGTTATCGTATACAATAAGCGTTACTTAGTGTTATATATGGTTTATATGTAAGTTCAAGCTCAAATATATGATACTAACTCTATGGGTATAATCAATATGGATCCATATATTATGCATATTACTTAGTTGTATCAATACAGTTAAACGTGTTATCTCAAAAACAAAGGCTTTATCTAAGCTATTCACATACATCACATGTGTTCACTTTCAATACTATGATTCCAGTCAAAGTTGATCGACACTAATATAGAAGTAATAGTAGTATTACCCTTTAAGGAATACTAGTATTATTCATAGTTAATTTCAATGGTAATAGTTATGGAAACAAGATTCACCCTTGTCACAACAGAGCTCATATCTCTTATCCTTGTTGATCTCTTTGATTTGCCTCATATTTGCACTATTCATTTCCTTATATTCCCATATCTATGGTATGCTCATACAGTAAAGCTTCACAGTATGGAGCAAATAAGGTAGAGCGAATACCATGCAATATGTAACTAGTATTTGTGCCATATTAGTGTAAATACAAAGGGTAATAGATCACCAAAGTTAATGGATAGAGGTCTCATAGAGGGATTTTTGTGGTCTCATATCATATTATCTCATTACTTCATCATGTTCAACCCTATACAGTTAGCTGGTATGATTACAACAGGTTTGATTCATGTTTATGCACACTTACTTTATCCCTATTGTTTCCATGATACTGATTTTGTTAGACTAGCTAATACACTAATCACTATGCTGTAATTAATGGGAAACATACACTTATAGCGAGAATACATGGTATTGTAACTCGAATTAAGGATGGTATTGTAATCACGTCTATTACTAAAATCTTAGATACGGTATATGTCATGATATATTAGTAGTAACACATATGATAAGATGTATACCATTTCCTATATATGTAATATGGATCCGTATTAACTAATGGTAATGCTTCTATGATTCAGATAGTCTATGATTATTGTATGTTCACTAGTATGTACACTATAACTAGGAGTGCTGCCCAACTTAGATCCAAGTAATACGAATGATTCAGGGAATTATAATGGAATCATATTAGGCATAGGATACTTAAAGCTCATAAGCTAACATAAGCATAGACCTATCATATTTACGTAATATAAGCACAATCATGGTCACATTGTATTACTATCGATCTTAGTTATATGAGCATAGTGACCAATAATTTTCTATATCAATTCCACATGTTATAAATATCATATATTATGGGATTTCTTATCCTTATTACTCGTATTGAATAGTGTAAATAGAGCTATTACTATAAGCAAGACTATAACTATTCTAGTAGCATCATTAACAAGGGTCTTACAAAGGGTATACTCTTATCCAATATAGATGGGTTTTACTTACTGCGATTAAGAGAGAGATAAAGAAATGGAATCAACTTCATATCTTACCCGTATGAGCTATGTGAATATTACAATATAGTTAAGAGTGTAGAGTCTGAGTCTCAAGTATAGGCCACTAATCTCTGTATGATCTCCATGGAATACTATGGATATTGTCTATACCACCCTGTATCAGAGTATGCATATCTATTCCCCTTGTTCATATGTTACCATATTCACCAGTAAATCTCAGACAACTCCTCGGGTCTGGTATTACTAGTATCTATACCATATAAGAAGTATGTTCATGTTAGCTATAATGGGATTAGTTCATGTCTATCACCTATACCTGCCAAATTGACTCTTATTCTGTGTTAGATGTTACTGTGTTCACTAGAATACAGGTCAATGGCCGTAATACTAACATAAAATTATAAGTCACACTACAACTCGTACTTTGAATTACAATAAGAGAGAATAGAGATATACATGGTGTGTTTCATATTAGTTGATATCAAGTTGTTATTACGATAGATTACATGCTTTGATTATTATCAGTATCAGTATTGATTTAAGTTATATTACCTTTATTAGGGAAACTACATATATGGTGTGTACAACTTATTCAGATAAAGCACAGATAGCTATGGGTTTCAATAAGGACATAAAATGTGAAGCTTAAGCATATCATAGGTAAGATATTGGTTAAGTTGAACAAGAGAACATAGTCCTTACTAACATGAACTCAATATAACATGTATGATCGTAACTATCAGATAAACAAGCAAGTGATTAGAATGATTACCATTAATTTGTATACCTTTATCGTAACAATGTATTAGTCTGTAATGGTCATAGTGTAACACATAGCCTTTACTAAGCTAAGGGACAGGGCCATATTCGACCATGTCCATGTACAAGGACATGCCAAACTCGGACATGTCCATGTATAGGGACATGTCCAAGTTCAGGCATGTCCATGTATAGGGACATGTCCGAGTTCAGGCATGTCCTTGTACATGGACAAGGCCTCACACATATTATATGTGAGCTAGCTCACATATATTATATGTGAGATAGCTCACATATATATTATATGTGAGCTAAATGTTTAATTAACCCAAATATAAATTTTATTTGAATTCATAATTTCCCAATAAAAAAATTTAAATTTCAGATAAAAAATATTATAAACCATAATTGTACATTGACAATAAACAAAAGTTCCAAATTAATATAGTAAAATCTTTTCTAACATTTATAATAATTTAGTAAACATTGCACCACAAGATTGGTGTCAATTTCACCACGTAATAATCTTCTACTTTTGTATTATATTTCAACAAAGAATAACAAAATAAAAATCTGTTTTAACATTTATCAGAATTTATTAAACATTGCACCACATAATTGATTTCAATTTCACCATGCAATAATTATTTGGTTCTATATTATATTTCCAATAACAAGAAAATAAAATATGAAAAGCCATCCAATACAAATAATACAATCTCAATATAAAATTGTAAAATTACTAACTGGATATTTAAATCATTATCACTCAATCTCGATATTTAAATCATTATAACAAAATCTCAATGTTAAAAATAAAAAATATTCACTAAATATTAATCAACACAACTTTGAGATTTCCAAATCACAACATGTCTAAGGACTTATAGTTAACCGAGGAAAACACGGTTGAAAGCTTATACTCCAAAAGAGAAACCTTGTTTATTGTATAAAGTAGAAAAGGGGAAACCTAATGAAAATCATATCAAATGAGGATAATCAGTTGAAAAGAAAATTATCTAAGCTATGAAGGCAAATTCATCATAAACAAAAAAAATCTAGCTTTTCTTTTAATGCTAAAATTGAATTATGAAGAAAATAAAAAATACTAAAATTGAATTACGAAGAAAAAAAAATCAGGCCTACAATTGTTTTAACCTATATATTTTGCCAAAATAGATCCCGATGTGAAAGAATAACATCCTTTCAAATAACTCAAGAGTAAGGGACAAGACTAGGGTACCATTCCTATACACTATGATTTATTATTCAGGGTTATAGTGCTCACATCATCAATGGACAAGTTATGGTAAGTTATAAACTTGGGGGGACAACATCCTTGACCAAATTAGATTGATATAGTTTCAATAAGTCCCTGTTGTTGGTTTCATTATCATGCACCAGGTGCATGGCTCCTTATAAGTAAATAATAGATAACCATGGTTCATATCTATCTCCATATATATCTATCAAGTTCTCCTATTAAGTCTGGTATGTCTCCACCTCCATTACTTGGGATATCTAATTAGCAGGGGCTTCCTATACAACCTGTTCTAGAATTGACTGTGCAGTTGGAGGCATTTTTCAGGGGTCTCCTTTGTAATCAATATAGGCATTCCAGCAGGTTGTGTAGCTGACATTTTGAATTGGAAAAGTGGATTGTGGGCGTTGTGAGGGCTGATTTGCATTTTGGTTCATACAATAAGGTACAACAGGTTGCAGGATCACAAATGGCTGAAGAAGATTTGAATTTTGATGGTTAGAATGCAAACTGGGTTGATCCAATGTTTACGCAGGCTTTTGAGGTGAGAGCGCAAGGTAATAGAATTTGTTGGATACACAATGGAATGGTAGAATAAGGGAGGGTGTAAGAAACATTTCTAAAACACCCAAAAAGTACATATCAAACTTCTTTAACAATATAAATGAACTCTGATCAACAAACCATTCATTCTACAATTGTTGAGATACCCAACTAAAAATTAGAAGTTCATCACTAACACGTTTGAACAAAAATTGGACACTGTGATTGGATAATAATGATGAACAAAAATTAATTATTTAATAAATTGGATAATGATAATTGGATAATTGGACAAAGTTGTTGATAAGTTCTTTAAAATATTCAAGGTATGAAGATGAAGAAACCAGATCTGTCGATGAATTCATATTCACAGCTTATGATTCCCTTCAAAATTACATGCATAAGAGTGGAGGACTCTTAGAAGTAGAAATATACAAAGGTATTACTGTAATATTTCCAAGGTTAGCAAAAGTCGTAATCAACATTGTATTAATTGTATGTTTAAGAATATGTTATCACTCTGTAATTTGACCAAGGATGTGTAGGCAATCACAGAGGTAACATAAAACCACTTGGAGTCCTAGATCTATCCCTCCAAGACTAAGAGAGGTCTCTCTTTGTCTGATCTAGCTTTGTTTATAATCGATTTTAGGCTAGTTATTATTGTACAGAGGTTTTAGTTTTTTAAATGGTTTGGTTATATCAGAGAAAATAGGCCATTGATAAATAGAGTCATAGTTCAAGAAAGATCAAAACCAGGTCATAACAGGCTAATATGCAGGGAAATGTAGGCAAATCCACCGGATCTTCATGAATTTAATGCATTGAGGAGATGAAAAGATCTAGAAATCAAATAAAGAACAGAGCAATCAAGAATTTTGTTTTCAATCTTCAGTGGAAAAAATAGAAACTATTCCAAGCCAGAGAAAGAGGGTACATTAAAAAAATTTCTTCTCTTAATCTTCTCAGAACAATTTATAAGGTAGGAATTAATTGTGATAACAAAAAAACAAATTTATAGAGAAGAGATACACTTCACCAATGGAGTTTGTCACAAGAATCCTGTAATGATCACACTGTATTACTAAAAAATGAACCAAATGGTGTCTATGGACTGCTTTACAAGATTGGTCCTATCCTACTAACTGGTCCCAACTGATCAACACTTTATACTTCGAAATTCGAAGTATTTATAAATTATTTACAATGATCTTGTCATTAATGAGCATGATTGAATTTAGGAAAATCTAAACCAATTTGATTTCATATTACAAAGATATAGATATCATTGAGATTCATTCAGAGATATGACACTGTTTTGATGGGATCTGTGGGTGATCTGTGCCTTTGAATCCAATCTCTTTGCCATTTGTCCTTTGACTTTCTACCTCTTGAATTTATGAAAAATAAAGTCCCGTGAAGTCTTCATTTCTCCAAATATGAGATGTTTTTGTAAACAATGGGGGAGGTTTTTGTAGATGATCGTGTTTTGAGTAAAAACCTCTCTTTCTTTTTCCAAATTCATCTCCATATTTCCAAAACAGCTACCGAAAAAACATGACAAAAATAGGAAACATGGAATCCTAAACAATAGTTCTCAGAGATGGCTTTGATTCTCAGAATTCATGATACCTTTGTAGAAACTGAGAGAGGTTATTTTTATTCAACCCATTTCAGAGAAAAAACTCTCTCAGTTTTTCAAAATTCCTTCTGGTTTTCTCAGAATCTCTCTCGGAATACAGGTGGTCAAAACTGTGTAAAAAACAGTTTTTTGATTTTGGGGGAAGGTGGTATCCTGCACCCCCTTGGGGTGGTAAGTGGAATTAGTGTTAGAAAAATAGGACCGTGGAGCAATAAAATAAAACAAATGCAGAAGAAAAACACAGAAGATACACAATACAATAGAGACACAAATTTATGTGGTTCACCCAGTGTGGGCTATGTCAACTAGAGAAATTGCCAGGTCCCTCCTTTATTATTATCCAACAAATGAAGGGATACAACCTACAACAAAACCCGCTGTAACTTCCTCTTCTTTCTCTCATAGTCTCCTCTCTCAGAATACAATACTTGCCATCAACCATAGTCGCAATACATTTCCCTCATAAAAGAGGGTTGCCTTCTAGGGAAAAAAACCCTAACATAATCTCTATCATTAGATCTGCGAGCTTATAATGAGCGGTCCAGATTTACAATGAAATTACAATATACATTTACAAGGCAATTTTTCCTTCGGGGGCTTCGCCCCCGAACCCCTGCTTACCCCCACAGAGGGGGTACCCCCCCTCTGCACTCCCCCGCGTGGAAGAGTGTACATACTTCTTGGGTGTAAATACTTCATGGGGTATAAACACGACTGAAAGTAAAAGACCTTTGAATCAGGAAGATAATCAGGCTCCACAACCAACAATTCGGGGGGGGGGGGG
>ML777932.1:0-24039 GCA_009831015.1 Picea engelmannii | reverse complement strand
CCCCCCCCCCCCCCCCCCTCGTTAAAGCTCAAATGATAGGGGGGTCTGGGAAAAATTACGAGGTTGATTTAATTATGTTTTGGGATATGGGACATATGGGGTACAAGAGTTAGGATTGATTTGACTTATTATTTAATTGTTTTTTATTTTTATTTGTTTTTTTATTATTTATTTTGTTTTTTACGTGTTTTCATTTTAATTTTATTTGTTTTAATTTTAATTTTGTTTTACTTTTAATGTTTAGTTTTTTTTGTTTTATATGTATTTTGTTTAATGTTTTTTTTTTGTTAATTTTATTTGATTTTTAATTTATAGTTTTTATTACGCTATTATAATTTGTTTTTGAAATGTTTTTAATTATTACAATTTTATAATTTTTTTTGTTTTATATTGTTTTGTTTAATTAATGTTTAATTCTAATATATTATTACACTAACCTCATTTTTAACCTAAACTAATGTAATTAAACTAATGTAATTACTAACCTACTGACCTACTAATTAATATTTATTATTAATTATCCTAAGTTATGTAATGACTTATTAAACTAGTTATTTTTGTTAATTTAACCCTAGTTACATAACATCATTTCATGTAGGGACGCAATTGGCGGAGGGGTGAAGAAATGAAGGGTGATGGAATGAAGGGTGCAGTAGGGTGATGAAGGATCGAGTGAAATGGATGGAGGGAGAAGTGAAATCAACCGAGCCCAGCAAGCCAGATGTCTACATCACAAGAGAAATGCCAAATAGATAGTTGAAGAAACAAATCACCTATGATTATAGTGCTCACATCATCAATGGACAATTTATGGTAAGTTATACACTTGGGGGGACAACATCCTTGACCAAATTAGACTGGTATAGGTTCAATAAGTCCCTATTATTGGTTGCATTATCATGCACTGAGTGCATGGCTCCTTATAAGTAAATAATAGATAACCAAGGTTCATATCTATCTCCATATCTATCTATCAAGTTCTCATATTATGTCTTCTATGTCTCCACCTCCACTACTTGGGATATCTAACTAGAAGAGGCTTCCTGTACAACCTGTTCTGGAATTGATTGTGCAGTTGGAGGCATTTGTCAGGGGTCTCCTTTGTAATCGCTATAGGCATTCCAGCAGGTTGTGTAGCTGACATTTTGAACTGGAAAAGTGGATTGCGGACATTGTGAGGGATGATTTTTACTTTGGTTCATATAAGAAGGTACAACGGGTTGCAGGATCATAAATGGTTGGAGAAGATTTGAATTTTGACGGCTAGAATGAAAACTGGGTTGATCCAATGTTTACACAGGCTTTTGAGGTGAGAGCGCAAGGTAATAGAATTTGTTGGATGCACAATGGAATGGTAGAATGAGGGAGGGTGTAATCAACATTTATAAAACACCCAAAAAGTACACATCAAACTTATTTAACAATGAAAATGAACTCTGATCAACAAACCATTCATTCTACAATTGCTCAGACACCCACCTAAAAATTAGAAGTTCATCACCAACACGTTTGAAAAAAACTTGGACACTGTAATTGGATAATAATGATGAACACAAATTAATAATTTAATAAATTGGATAATGATAATTGGGTAGCAATAAGAAACTATCTTCTTGAGAGTAAAAAATCCGGGTTTCCCGCCAATATGTTTCTTGTCAAAGCTCTGGTAAATTCTAATGCCAATTACACCCATGTTTGCCAAATGTTTACCTTTACATCATCAATTCTAAGTTTGATGACGTTATCATTTATTGTGGGTAGTATCAACTTAATTTTATCTTTTAATTGGTCTCTGGTTGTTTCATTTCAAGGGGGAAATGGCCAATGGTATACATTCTATGTCTCTCTCAAAACCTAGAGTTATGATTATAATGGGAGGCATTGGTATCTCTTTGCTCATGGATTTTTTGGATTTGTTGTGTCTTTCCAAGATAATTAGATAGAGGGCGTAGAGGGATAGTTGGGGACTTACTGATAGAGAGAGGCTAATGCTTTTGGTAATGATAGTTTTGGAGATGTTGTGCATTGTCTTAGGCAACGCAGTGTTAAGAACTTTGGGTGTAAAGGGTTTTGGCAAATGGGTATACAATGCTATGGAAATCCTAGTTTGGGTGAAATGGAGAATTAGTAGTTATCTTATGGACAAATTTTTGAATGAATTTCATTCAACATTTTGTGGAAGGCGTACATATGGTAACATTATGGGATACTCTTCTCACAGGTGGAGCATCTATAGATTAGAAAGTGGAATTCTGGTGTACGCTTTTGCATTTTTGCTCAATGCTATCTTGGCTGGATAAAAATTAATAAATTGGATAATGATGAACAAAAATTTAACACTTTAATTGCTGAGAGACCCCTACCCTGAGACAAAAATAAAAATTTACCACTAAACCTTACCGACAACACCTCAACCAAATTACTATTAAATTATTGTGTCGAAACTATTTTGATAGAAGAAGGAAAATTACCTGGACCAGATGCCTGCAACTCCAACGTCCACCTGACCACCCATTTGCATGCTCATAGCAATGACGTGCAACACTATCGCCAACACCACACAACATCAACTAACCAACGACTCAAAAAACTATAAAAATTGCGATGTGTGTGTAATATATAAACCTCTTTTAGGCCAAAAGGTTCTTTCGACCGAAAGGTTCTTTTGGTTGAAAGGTTCTTTCGACCGAAAAGTTCTTTCGGCCGAAAGACCCTTTCGACTGAAATATCTTTTGGTCGAAAAGATGTTACCAGATGAAAAAAATCCATCTGACTAAAATTTTCGGTCGAAAGAACCTTTCGGCTAGAATATCTTTTGGTCCAAAATATGTTACCGGATGAAAAAAATCCGTCCGACTAAAATTGTACATGAAAAATAGAGGGCGTCATCATAGTACCATTTGATTTGACATTCAAAGGTTTGACCGAAACATATTTCAATCGAAAAAATAGAACTTTCGGCCGAAAAAAATATTAGTTCAACCAAAAAAAGGTCTTTCATAATTTTGGAGACCCGATTCTCACGAAAGTGTTACCCACCTTCATGAATTTACTCAAGGATCCTAAATACATTAATCTATAAAAGGACATCCCTACTAATCATAAGACAAAATATTTACATTTGTTCAAAGAATACATGGGTGTTTTTTCTTGGAAGTATGAGGACTTGAAGAGTTATGATATCAACATCATATAACAAAAAATACCCCTCAATCTTGGTACTAAACCTTTCAGATAGAAACTAAATCAAGTTAACCCTCTTCTACCACCTACTGTTGGGAAAGAAGTGAGAAAATTACTAGATGCTCAAATTATAATCCCCCTTAGGTAATCTGAATGAGTGGCCGATTTGGTTCCAGTGAGAAAAAAGAGTGGATAAATAACGTTCAATGTGGATTTTAGGAACCTAAATAAATGCTCATTAAAGGATAAATACCCTCTTCCTAATATGGATCACATATTGCATAAAGTAGTGGGGGCAAATAAAATCTCCATGATGGATGGTTTCTCAGGATACAAACAAGTGGAAATGAATCTAGAAGATAGAGAGAAGACAAACTTCACAACACCTTGGGGGAATTTCATGTATGATAAAATGCCTTTTGGTTTGATAAATGCAGGAGCAAATTTTCAAAGAGATATGGACATATATTTTGTGGGAGAGAAGGATAGATTCACTGCTATATACCTTGATGACATGAATGTATTCTCAAAGAAATATGAATATCACATCAAGCATTTAAGGCAGACCTTTGTGAAATGCAGGAAATTTGGCTTGTCCTTGAATCCCAAAAATTCTTATTTTTCTATGAAAGAAGGAAAACTTTTGGGTCATATAGTATCCAAGGAAGGAATCAAAAAATATTTAGAAAGGGTGGAGGCAATTAAACAATTTTCCTTGCCTAGAAAAAAGAAAGAAGTACAATATTTCCTGGGTAAGATTAATTTTATGAGAAGGTTTATCCCAAATTTTATTGAAATGGTGAAACATATCATTGATATGTTGAAAAAGGATCATGAAGTCAAGTGGAATATTGAATATAAAGAGCCTTTTTAGTAGATAAAAGAGGCATTGGGAGAGTCTCTAGTTTTGGCTATCCCAAAATATGATAAGGAGTTCCTCATTTTATCTTTTTCCTCATAGAATACCATAGCTCCTGTGTTGTTGCAAAAAAATGAAGAGAATCAGGAACATCCCATAGCCTTTTTTAATAAGGCCTTGAGAGATGTTGAGCTGAGAGATAGTAGCCTAGAGAAACAAGCTTATGCCTTGGTCAAGGCATTGAAATCATTTAGAGATTACATATTTTACTCTAATATATTGTCGTATGTACCCACCAGTGCTATAAAATACATTCTCACACAATTTGATAGTGAGGGAATAAGGGGTAAATGGATATACAAAATTAAGGAGTATGATGTGGAGATTAATCCCACAACACTGCTAAAAGGACAAGGGATGGCCAAACTCCTAGCTGAGTCTAATTGCAGATCTCTAGGAATGAATGCATTGCCAACCAACATCATAGCAACATAACCAGAAGGGAATGAAACACACGAACCATCCTTGAAGGTGAGCCCTAAATTTTCTCAATCTAATTGGTATAGGGATATCATTTTTTTCCTACAGAACTTAAGTTTCTCACCAACATGGGATAAAACCAAGGCTAGGTATATTAAACTTAAGGCTGTAAAGTATTTTATTTTAGGATAAAATATGTTTTAGAAGGATCCAATAGGGATCTTGATAAATTTCCTCACTGAAGAAGAAATTGAAGGGCTGTCATTGAGTTTCATAAGGGAGCATGTGGTGGTCACCATGCTTGGAGAGCCACTGCATACAAGATCCTCAGAGCTGGTTATTATTGTCCCTCATTGTTTTCTGATGTCAATTGCTTTCTTAGAACGTGTGTAGAATGCCATATGTTTGTAGGGAAGAAAAAATTGTTGCCCCACCCACTAAGACCTATCAAAGTTGAGACACCTTTTCAATAGTGGGGATTGGATTTCATTGGTGAAATAAATCCAAATTCAAGTGGACCACATAAATGGATTTTTATAGCCCCAAATTACTTCACCAAATGGGTAGAGGCCATTCCTACAAGGGTAGAAACAGACACAGTCATCATAAATTTCCTTGAGAAGAATATCTTGGCTAGGTTTGGGTGCCCAAAGAATATCATTACTGATAATGCCTAGGTATTCATGTCTACCAAATTGGTTCAATTTTTCCAAAAATATAACATAGAGATTGGACACTCTATTTCTTACTACCTATAAGGAAATGGTTTGGTTGAGTCCCCCAAGAAGAACCTCATCAATATTATCAAAAAAATGTTGTCCCAGAATAAAAAAAAGCATGGGATTCTCAGTTGAAGTATGCAATTTGGGCAGACATAGTTAGAAAAAATAGGTATATAATAAGTTCTCCTTTTCAACTAGTATGTGTATTGGAAGCCATTTTCCCCATTCAACTCTTCCTTCCTATGATGAAGCTACTACAATATGAGGATGTAAAATATGATGATATGCAGAGGAGGATCAACCAATTGATTGAAGTTCAACACGTAAGAGAACATGTGCAAATAAAGTCTTGGATTCACCAAGCAATAATGAAGGAAATATTTGAAAAAGGGACCAAATAAAGAAGTTTCATGATAGGAGATCTAGTCCTTGTTATCGTGAAAGATATAGGTTGTGAAAATATCGACCCAATTCACTAGATGGAGATATCGATGGGAGATTTTACCCACTGTCACCTAAGATAAACCCTCCCTCGTTGTTGTGAAGGAATAATCCAACATAAGGGGGGAATCCTGGGTTACCCTAGGGGGAAAGTGAGATTGAAAGTGATACTTATGAATATATTCCCCTATAGGTCAAGTTTCTATGTGTAGAGTGGATTGACAATGATATTTCAGAGATGGTTTATGGTTTCCAAGTGTTTGAGTACCTGTGTAAGATGGTTTTACCTTCCCAAGACACAAGAAAAGAGAAGAAACAAGATTAAAAATCCTACCTCAGTAAGGGGACATGGTTATATTATCATCGCAGTCAATTATTTCACTAAATGGGCTGAGGATATGCCTACATTTCTAAACGATGTCCGAAATGCAACACCTTTTGTGTTTAACCACATCATCGCTCGATTTGGAGTCCCACAAGCTATCAAAAATGATCACGAATCCCATTTCCAAAATCATATGATGAGTGAATTGAGCAAAAAATTGGGTTTTCAACATGAAAACTCATCCCCATACTATCCTCAATCCAATGGACAAGTTTAAGCCATCAACAATGTCTTGAAAACCATGCTTCAACACATGGTGGGGGTGAAGAAAACCACTTGGAATTTGAAACTATTCTCAACACTCTTGGCCTATCGGACTTTAGTTAAAACCACCACTAGATTCAAACATTTCCAGTTGGTATATGGGTTGGAAGTGGTGTTTTCGATTGAATGCGAGATTCCATCTCTAAAACTAGTCGTAGAGCTCCTGCCCCACACCTCTGTCGAAGAAGAACTCTCCCTGTATCTAACGAAGTTGGATGAAACCCGTCGTGACGATGCTCTCATTAACGATACATATAAAAAATGCATCAAGAACCAATATGATAAATCTTTCCAACCTCACATGTTCATAGAAGGAGATCCGGTTCTAGTCTATGACCAAGACCACGATAAACTTGGAGCAGGGAAATTGGAGCCTATGTGACATGGATCTTACATGATAAAATGTGTGCTAAAAAAATGTTCCTACAAGATAATTGATTATGATGGAATCCTTCTTAGTGAGCCTCACAACAAGCTCTACTTGAAAAAGTACTATGCTTAGAAAATATTACATATGTGCTTTGTACATTATTGTACCATATGTTTTGGTTTGGTGCATTTTTACTTTTGTGTGAACGCATTTTGTTTCATCTTAGATACTTCTAGCCTGATTATGCCTGAATGAACGGATTTCAACATCTTTCCCTATGCAATTTGGATTTGTGGATGGCACTAGCCAACAGACCCAGAACTTATCTTCTATATCTTGGACCATCTACCATTCTGGTGAGTTGGTGAGGTCTGGATGGACCTGTCTTGGACTTGCAACCAATAATGTTGTAGAATATCATCTTGTTATTGGAATTTTGACTGAGGCCACCTCTCTTGACATATCTAAACTAATCATTAATCTTGGTTCCCAACTTGTGGTCTATCAAATCAACCACGTTTATACCATATGAAATCCAATATTTCTACGTCTCTATTTGAGGGTTTGTCGTTTCAAAAGTTTTTTTACTTATGTAAAATACCAACATATACCAAGAGAACTTAATACCATTACAGATTCATTATAAAGTTACATGTTGGATTGGAATCTTTCACATAGATGAATATTCAAGATCATAAAAGCATAAACATAAAAAAAAAAAAACATCACATCATTGTAACATAAGAAACTGAGACAAAACCCACATATATATATAAATAGAAAAAGTGTGTTGTAATATAGTCCAAAAAGTACATATAGTGGAACAATGTGGGCTACTATGCTCGTACATCATCATAGAAAGACTACATGAAACTATACTCGTTCTCCTATACTACATTGTGCTCATGGTAGCAAACTACTTCTCTAGCTACTCATCTCAACAAATGGATACGAATCTTTGGTACACCCACTGTTTGCCTCTGCAGGTGTAAAGGAACATCTTGCAATCTCATGGAGGGGACACCCATAGTAAGCCTCCTGCAATTCCTTTCTACCTCGCAAATTCCTCTGGCTCTGCCACCTTCCTCCACTATTGCATGGGAACCACCACGTCATCCAAGTGGTGACATTCCATCTGGATGAGACATACCTCTATCTGCATGATGAAAAACAAACATGTTTAAATCCCTCCTTGAACAACAAAAAAATGCATATATTATTAAAAAAATATATACTTTTGCAAGGTCATGATCTCCTATGTTTTACCTGATGCATCCCATTTTTCCCCTTTAGGGATAAATAAATCCATACTTCCCCTAAAATGAACCCCAACATAAGGGTAGTCCTCTACCATCATGATATGCCTCTTCCAGCATGCGAAGAAGCCAACAGTAAAAGAAAAGGATGAGGGCTCACTCCCTAGCCAAAGAGAAAGACTGGTCCACCATTCCATCCAAGGCTTGGATATAGGGTGCTCCATCAACACAACCTGTGGCTACATAAATGGTACTAACTCAGGGGAGAACGACACTAGGAAATATCCATACCCAAACTATTACTGTTTTCCCACTCTACATTTGGAAATCTGATCTTTCACATTTTCCAAAAATCCTGCACACCAATTAAATATGCTCGGCTCAAGACACTATACGACGTATGCCATCTGTTATTTGGAATAAATATGGGGAATGGTGCTTCCTTCTAGTTTGGTAATAGTAAAAATGATAGCTCGTAGTGGAAGATCCCTCAAGTCTTTGATCTCAATACTTCCACTCTTCTTCTGCGGTCCCGACACACAAAATTGTGCTATATACTCATATGTCTATTGTGGTGTGGTCCAATGGCCACATAGGATGATGGGTGCTCCTATCCTCGAGAGTCTCGTCAGAAAATAAAAGTCTTCAATGTCAATATCCAACATGTGATATCGCACTCATAAATCCTACTCATCAGTGTCCCATAATCTGATCAGATGCTCAAGGAGAAGTATTTCTTTTCGCATATTTTGTATCTTGAAGTATTTCAATATCCATCAGTTTTAGAGAGCTTCCCTCACTTGAGGGTCATGTAAGGCAGATAAATCATCATTCTCATGCTCCCTTTCCTTCCATTCAAGAATTTTGGTTGATAAATCCCTACAAATCAACAGTAAAATGCATTAGCCAAAACCCCAAACAAAGAAAATGATTTTTCAAAGGTCAAATTACAAAGAAAAAATTATGTTTTTCACCTGAAGACCCCCTACAAGATTTTACAGAGCGTTGGTGGCTCCTATTCAAAGGAACTAGGGCACCAAGATCTAGGATGGCACCCATCAAGATGCCTTAGGGGAGCACCACCCTAGTAGGGCACATTAGAGGCCCCTAAAGAGACAAAAACAATTGGAACCAGCATCAAAATGAAAAATAAAACCATGGAAAATGAAGAGGAGGATCAGATCTCTAACCTGGTCTAGATGAAACACAAAATGATGGTCTGTAGCTCCCACAATGGATGTTAGAAAAATCGCTCCAGATGGGAAAAACTCAAGTGAAAAGAGAAATTGCAAGTGAAAGGTGAAAATGAACCAAAATGTTTCCCAAAATAACTTTTTACCATTTGCAAACTAGTTTTGTCTAACCTTTTTTCGCATTTATATTACCTATCATTTGATTTTTTTGCAATAATCGTCATTTTTTAAGGAATTGGTGACATTTTTCCCCAGGATGATTGTTTTTGTAGGAACATATGGATTAGAATAATTTTGTCACCTTGTAATCTCTTCGAGCAAACTTCATCATCATTCGAGCTCGTTAAAATATGAAGAGTCATCTGTTGGGCGATAGTTTAATAGTTTAACCCTTTTTTGGTCCCAGTAGACTAACTAAGAAAAATGAATAATCTAGTCAAATATCAAGTAGAAGATTTCTCCATCGTATTATTTTATTCTTTTTCGGGCCTCTGAGACTAAAATTATGAAAAAGAACACCCACAAAGTTTTCTTTATATTATTTTCAAACTCCTTAAACATGAAAAAAAACCAAGTTTTCCTTCTCTGGACTCATAAAACCATACATTGAAGGACTTACTTCTTCTAGTTCATTAAACATGGGAAGAGGAACTTACCAAATTTGAGTTATACCAAGCACCTGTTATCCTCCTCAAGCTCAATAAACAAGAAAGAGGTACTCAACTATTTGGATGGGGGGGAGGGGGGGGAATTGAAGGAAGTGGGTCAAGTGTCTTGAAACCTTTAAGGAAGTTGTTGTTGTCACCCTTGAACATGGAAACCATCTGCATTTCACCTTACATTTGGTTAATTCACTCTCCCCTGAGTCATACCAATCCCATGAGTCTTGTTACTACTTCGACTAATCCGAAGAGTTCCCTAGTCATTGTCGCACTGTGTTTTGGTCCATTTCTCAAATGAGTCGAAAGATTCTGAGTCTTGTGTCGTGCCTCATAAATTTTCAAAGGAAGTCTTTCAAAGATCAACCATCTATAATATTACCAGTTTCCATCCCTGGGTTAATCCATATTTCCAATCTCATATCATTGTCCTATGATTGTTTCAGGTCGATGATGAGGGATACATCAAGGCCCTCCTTCGACGAGTCTTTTCCTATCAACTTCAACACATTATCCAAGAATTTGACTTAGAAACACAACAATACCTTGGAACTTGCATGCCTTAATGGCAGGTCTCCTATCCTTCGACAGTGGGTTTACGTCATTGACCTCTGATCGATTGATTCCTCAAATGTTCAACCTCAACTCAATTATAACCATTCATTGGAATGCACTAGGGTACCTTGGGAATCATTGACATCATTGGTGATTTACCTTGCACTTGTTAATGATATATTTAGATGACCGGTAATAAAGTGGTTTCTACCATGTTTGACATCGAATCATTTATTCACATGGATAGACTCCTACCATTTAGGAATCAGGACAAATACCCTAGGTTGAGAACCCACTCTGTTATGTTCTTTTCCCAGGTTGCGAAGAATATTATTAGACTGATTTACATAGATCCACTTTGTATTGGTCCATGGTTATGTTCTTGACATATTGTAGCTCCACTATGTATTCTTTCGTGGCTGCGATCAGGTCATGTCATGGAGAAATGCATCCACTTTGTATCTTTGGTGGCCCTATCCATGTTGGGCTCTAAAGATGTCTAAAAACAACCTTAGTTTAACATTAATTTATCAACTCGAGGATTCATCTTTTATCTCAAATAATATCGGCAAGGTCTATGCAGATAGGTTGTAGAGGCTAAAATCGTGTAGTGCAATCAAATTTGAGTTTATCAACAATCAAGTTCCTCAAACATTCATTAAAGATTCTAGGAATTGAAATCTAAATGTGTGAAATGGAAAGGAACTAATTAATCTATTGAATTCATTTTAGGAACAATAATTGAATCTAAGTGAAGACTTGCAAAATTGACTATTATTATGAATCAAATTGCCGGAAATGAAAAGGAGAATTACTCTATCTATGGAAAGAAACAAAAACTGTAATCTAATTGAAAAGAGACAACAATCGTAATTCTATCGAAAGAAATAACAACTATATTTTAACAGAAATGAACAACAATTGTAAACTAAGTGAAAGGAACAACAAATGTAAACTAAGTAAAAGGAACAGCAAGTGTGAACTTATGAGGAACTTGCATGCATCAAATATCAGTAATAGGAATTGGAACATCAATCATCTAATGCTTCAGGAAATATCTATCTCTTGCAATTGACATGAAATCATCAACACACTTATGCATTCATTTAACTACTGTAAAAGAGAATTGAATCGCAAAACATAAATTGAACTGATACAATTACAGGTCGAACAGTAGCTCCTTCAGACTGGGCCCTTGGTCCTTAGAAGCACTGCTATTTGAAATTCAATATATAGAAATGGTAAAACTACTCAAATCTTTTATTAATTTCATAGCTGGTACAACATTTTACAAAAATTGCTAATGCATAGAAATTCTAAGTTCTGAGTTCCTGGGTTCAATTCTTCTATATATTTTCAAAATCTATTTACTCCTTATATATTACAACAATCTGGGTAAATTAAGCTATCCCAAGGATCGAGAGATCCTCGGGATTTCTTTACTATTATGAAGTTACAATATAATAAACTCAATCATCTTCAAAACTGCCTTGCGCCATATAGTCGTCAACCTCCAATAGCTTGCGCATCTTCAAGATTTCCTTTGCTATTTTGGGTTTGACAATATTTAACTAACCCTGTAATAAAACCAGACAATTCCAATCATATTTTAGGATCTATGTAATCTAACTTCATCAATAATGCAAAAGAGTATATTATTCATTTTCTATTCTATTTGGTCCCAAATAACCGAAAATTTAATCAAGATGATATCATGAAATGTGGGGAAAAGGAAGATATTTATACCTTTTTCATAACCTAAAATACCCCCCCAGCTTACCTTCTTGCATGTCCTCATGCAAGCTGAGATTTTACATGTAAAGAAGTAATGTTGTAAGGTGGAAAGGTTGGTTCACCAGGCCTTCTGAACCCATTGCTTCTTTTGAGTTCTCCAAAAGCAATATCCTCCCTTTTCTTATTAATTTGATAATCTCTATGGTAACTTTCTAGAGGAAACCAAATGATAGGGGGATTATATCTGCACCCAATCCAAGCAGGTCCTTCCTCTTGGAGCAATCGAGAATACCTTTCTATTCTGAAGGTGGATGCAAAGAAATTCCTGTACCCAAAGGGTTCCTTACTCTTTACTTCACTAGAGGATGCATCCCATCTCAATTTAGAAGCATCAAGAGCTTCTTCCTTAAGCTCTCTAAAACAAGTGATACCTGAACGTATAACCTGTAGATGGATAGGGGCTAAGGATTCTGTGACCCCCCTTCTTTTCATAAAAGTTTTATGTCACATAATGGCTAGAAATGACTTTGGAGGCTCTCCCCTAACCCAGAGATCTAGCCCACTTTCCCTCTTTAGGAAGGTTTTATTAGCTTTACCCCATCTGACTTGGTTCTGGGTAAATGACAGAAATACCTGAAACTGTGTGTCACCTATGAATGGGCTAGGGTTATCTTTCCTTTCTTCTTCCAGAATGAAATTATGAAAGTACAACTCACATAAAAAGTATTGTACCTTTTCGTCCTTCTCTCTTTGTACAAATGTGGGTATTTATTACAATCATTACTATGTTTGTCGAGAAGCATGCTGAGCATCCACTCCCCTCATTAATATAAAGGTCGACCTCGACCTTCAGCATAGGGGAAAGTAATGAGTGTAGGTATTGATGGTGAGAAGTAATGATTGTACTGCCGCCGCCAATGGGGATCAATGATTTATTTTCAAACAACACATTTTAACGGTAATCATTAAACGTTAGTCCTCTTTTGTGGAATTGAAATATACGTATACTCAAAAGAATGCTTTAAGGATACATACACCGAATAAATTAAATCTGTTCATTTAAATAATATCCCACATATCATAATGCTGTTTCTTTTTCGTTTTATTGAATACAACCAAAATGATAGCCTTGTTATTGAGTGAAGGAAATCTAGAGACACTCAAAAACTTGGCGTTTAAGGTAAACTTCGATACCACAGGCAGAGTCACTGTTGCCAACAGACGTCCATAGCCTCGACAGGGTTTCCTTTTAACCCGTAGATGAGCTTGTATCCCTGATTATTTGAATCGTCTTTTCCAAAAAGACCATTATCCTGGTTTGGTAGCCAAATGGTGATAATGCCACTCACTAGATTGTAACTTAGGTGAACAAGTCGGCTCATGATGAGAACCCTTGTCCTTTGATGAGAAAATGTCAAAGGGCATTTCCCTGGTGTGGTAGCCATAGTGGGAATGTCACTTAGGTTATTATCCTATGATCATGGTAGGTTGGTTCATGATGAGGCCCCCTATTCTTTTTGAAAAAAAAAATTGTTTATTTTATTTTATATATATATTTTTATTTATTTAAAATTTTCCTGAAAAAGACCATTATCCTGGTTTGGTAGCCAGATGGTGATAATGCCACTCACTAGAGTGTAACTTAAGTGAACAAGTCAGATCGTGATGAGACCTCTTGTCCTTTGACAAAAGAAAATGTCAAAGGCCATTGCCTTGGTGTGGTAGCCATAGTGGAAATGTCACTTAGGTTAGTATCCAATGATCATGGTAGGTTGGCTCATGATGAGACCCCCTATTCTTTGTGGGAAAAAAAAGAATTTTTTTTGTTTTTTTTTTAAAGTGTATGAAGGGAGGCTCATATACTCCTTAAGAGTAAGGGATGGCGTAAAGAAATGTAAGGATGCCAAGTAAAAGTGTGCCTCAGACTCCTTATTAATTATAATGGCGAGATATCATTTAAGTGTATTTGTATGTATAAGGGAAAAAAAATGAATTATGGTGGTTACAGGTTATGAACAAGGTTTAAGATATTTCGAAGAAAGTGATCCAAACTTTTTTTTTGATAAGGTATGTGGGATAGTCCACAAAATAATGATAGATCGTTAGAAATAATGTTGGTGAAAATTATTTGGTGAAAGTTGTACCCCAAAGGAATGGTTTAGCATTTTATCAGCAATGTAGGGAAGGAATGACAATTATTCCATTCAAAGGAACGACAGACGTGCAAAAGGAACAACAATTGTTCTGTTCAAAGGAACAATAAGCACGCAAAAAAAACCAACAATTGTTTCGTTCAAAGGAACAACAACCATGCAAAAGGAACAACAATTTTTAGGTTTTTAACCATCTGAATAGGTAATTTTTAGAAACTTGGAAATGTGTTTATCTTGAATTCAAGGTTGATTAGTCATCAACTAAATTCATTTATGAGTTGGTTTATTTCAAAATTAAGTAGTGGATGGTTTGTTAATGTTATGAATTTCATTATAGTTGCCCAATTGTTGCTACTGAATCATGACACATTCTTTTCTCTGCAAAAGACAGGGTTTGGGTGATGGGATGAAACATAAGTTTGAAACAGAAAGTAGTGATAATTGAGTTCATTACAGTTATCCTCCCTAGATCTAATTTTCTCGAATGACTGTCATAAATAATAAAAAAAAAACTAAATAAAATCTATAGAAAAAAATTATATAAAGTATGTACAGTGTCAGCGAATTTCAACATTTATGGAGTTGGGGTGGATGGATTACCTTCCCAGCCAGCCACAATTCGAATGGTAGGATAATTACTTACTTCTTGGTAGAAAGATTCTTTTAAGGGCGACTGATGATAGAGTCGTACTCGGTGTCCATTGACCCGAAATGGAGATCTGGACCAGTTGATGGTGCTTAACATGACTGTGCCATTATCATGGACTTCATTGATTTCGTGTTTGTAATTTTCCTAGAAAATCCTGGAATTTGGAATCATAGAGGAGCGTCCAATCACCTTTTTTAAATGATTTTTCTTGATATGCTTGTCATGCCAGGTCATTCTCTTTTTTCTGAATAACATTCGTGTGCTCTACAAAAGATAGACGTGCTTCATCCAATTCGTTGAGTTGCTGAAGGCATTGTTTATGTGCTTTTGTAAGATCCAGCCCGATTTCCTGGGCCATCCTTAGAGTCTTGATTTCAAACTCGATTGGGAAGATGGGTTCTTTGAAGGCATTTGGGTGCTTAGAAGCCCAATTTTGTCTATTTGTTGAGACAGTCTTTGTCAGGATTGCCTCCAGGACTTTATTGGTGCTTTCCACTTTCCCATTTTCTTGTGGATGGTACAGAGAAGTAATTCTGTGTTTGATATGATAAATTATCTAGGGTGGTGGTGATTCTATGAGATGTAAATTGTGACCCCCCATCAGTAATTAACTCTCTTGGTAGTCCATAGCATATGAATATTTTGAAAATAAATTTGATGACTACGTCTTCTGTTGCATTTGGTAAGGCTTCAGCCTCTACCCATTTAGTCATGTAGTCCCTTGTGACTATAATATAGGCCTTCTGATTTGACTTTGGATTGAAGGGGCCAACGAAGTCTAGTGCCCATATCTCAAATGGTTTCGCAACTACTTTTGCTTTCAAAGGCATTTCATTAGCTTGACCTGGTTTTCCCATCCGTTGACAACTATCACTTGTCTAGACATATTTCTTCGCGTCTTTGAATATTGAGGGCCAATAATAGCCCATCTGCAAACTTTTGTGTCCAGTCCTATGATCTACAAAATTCCCACCACAGGGCTCATCATGTTCGACCTTTAGTATGTCATAGATTTCATCATCTCGTACGCATCTGCGGATCTGGAGATAAACTCCTGTATGGAAGAGATATCCGTTGATTCAAGAGAATCGTGCGCTACGCTGGACAATCAGTTTTCTTTTCCTTGATGAAAGATGTGTTGGTAATCTTCCCACTGCCAGGTAATTTGCCACATCAGCATACCAAGGTGGATTTGTAGTAACGACAAGTAGATTCTCATCTGGAAATCGAT
This sequence comes from Picea engelmannii, assembly GCA_009831015.1. NCBI lineage: Eukaryota > Viridiplantae > Streptophyta > Pinopsida > Pinales > Pinaceae > Picea > Picea engelmannii. The sequence goes on along the minus strand of ML777932.1, from coordinate 7,905 downwards.
CTTCGACTGTTAAGGAGTTGTCATTTTTGGGTATGCGGGATAGGAAGTTTGCGACAAGGTTTTCTCTCCCGGGTCAATCTTTGATGGTGATATCAAATTCCTACAATAGTAACAACCATTGAGTGACCTGTCCATTAGTAATTGGTTTATTAGCTATATATCTAATAGCATAATGATCAATATACAGAATGACCGGATAGCATGTTATACTCAGTATGCAAAAGTGCCCTAGGGGCATGTGAATGTAGTTTTATCTTGATCTTTTGGGGCAATCTGAATCTGATTGTACCCACTAAAACCATACAGGAAAGAAAATAATTTCTTTCCTACCAAAGTATCTAGGACTTGATCAATGACAGGCAAAGGGAAGTGGTATTTTTGAGTGGCTTTGTTAAGTTCCTTGTAGTCAACACAGATTCACCATTTCCCTTTTTTTGGGGGGGACGATCACTAATGGGGAAACCCACTGACTATCTGAGAGGGGATATATAAAATTTACGTCCAACAACTTTTGTAATTCTTCTGTAACAATATCCCTGAGGTGAGGATTCAATCTTGTCTATGGATGTTGGATCAGCCGGGCATCTTTTTCAACATAAATGTGGTGTGTGCAGAGTTGCGGATCAATAACTTTCATATCAAAATATTCCCATGCAAAATCTTGCTGGTAATTGGAGAGGACTCGAATTGGATTCTGTTGCTATTGTTCATCTAAATTGGCATTGATGTTTAGAGACCTCCCTGGTGCAATCTCGACGGGTTTTCTATTATGAACGACTGTGGTTGGAATTTGTTGTTCCATTAAATCTTCTAGTAGGTCTCCTTGTGCTTCACAGTCTAGAACAACTTGGAGCATATGGCAGGTCAGGTTGCTCATGGTGGCTGGACTATTGATAAACCCACTAATGACGTCATCCTCTAACTAGTTTTTAAGTCTGAGGGATTCTTCCTGCATAAGAGGGGCTCGTAAATCCCTCTCTGGGTATCATGGTGGTGACAATTGTGGATATACAAAAGTTGGACTTGGCTTAGCAGGAGGATATAAAATTATATTCTTTGTGATACCTGCTTTAGTGATTTTCATATTACCTGCTCGACATCCTATGTATGCATTTGCTGTTGCAAGCCATGGCTTTCCCAGTATCAATGGATGCCCTTCAAGTCCACTTCTTGGGTTGATGACGAGGAAGTTCACCGTATATTCACAAGAGTCAACAGAGATGGTTGTATCATGTAATGTGCCAACTGGTCGAACTACCGATTGATCTTCCAACTACAACATTATTGCGGTGGGTTCGAAGGAGTTAAATCCCAGGGTATTGTAGGTTGCCATAGTCAGGATGTTGATGGTTGCTCCCAAATCAACTAGTGTATTTGGAAAAGAATAGCCCTGGATCTGAACTGTCACTATGGGATTCCCCGGATTTGCATATTTGACTGGTTCTTGTCTACCTAAAATTAGATCAGACAAGGCTCCTACCACGTGGACTGTTAATGATGGATTTTTATTTTTTCTCACGAGCTTTCTCCCACATAGCTCCTTGATTGTTTTTGTGTAGATTGGGATGTCCTGAAGAGCTTGCGGGAGTAGAATCTTGATATATAAATTCTTGAGTTCCCCTACAATGTCAAAGTTGGGATATAGTTCTGGTTTTTCTATCATCAATCTTTCGGGGAACGAAGGGGAGGGCGTTGCATCCTTATCGATATTTTGTGATTCGACTGTGTTCCCCCCCTACTCGATTTCTTTTGTTATTACCACAGTCGAAGGTGTTATTGCTAGTTGTTTTTCACTCTCCTGCTCTTGAAAAACGTTATTTTCTTCAGGAGATATTATTCATCCCGATCTCAATCGTAGTTCGTTGCACCCTACCGAGTTGGTCTCTCCTTCACCATTTTACATAATCTAGACGAGCTGAGGCGGTCTATTATTTGGAATTGGGTGAGGCTGGGCTGGTAGTTGAGGGTGCAATTGAGATTTCATATTTTGAGGCAATTGGAGTGGTGCTTGTAGCGTAGGCTGAGTTTGAGGGGCCATCCCCATGGGTTGGTTGTTTATCCCCATGGGGCGCTACCAATTCTAATTCCAATTTGGGTTTTGGGTAGTCATGTTGGGCCACTGTGACGGGTAGATGTTGTTATTTTAGTTTTTCCAAGATGAGGTGGGATATTGTGAGTTAGGCCTTATGGAAATTGCAGTTGGCTGATTCTGCTAGGCAGGATTTGTAGCAGGCTGGTTTTTCCAAGTGGGATTTGCAGGTGGGTATTGTTGGGGCTGCCGGTTCTGATTAGTAAATGGCTAACCCTACCATGTGCTACTAGGAGCTTGCTACTGATTATACTATCCAAAGAAGAAAGATGAAGGGTCCTGTAGTGTATTTGGAGGTCGATTCTACCATTAACGTCGCTGAGCCATCAGATATAGTGACTTTGTTTCTTCTTCTTCTTCTCTAAAGACATATCTCAGTCTAGGAAGTGATAGGCATTGCTTTGTGTTGTGATATTTTGCGCATATAGCACAAACTCAGACTACGTCCAAAGGGAAATCCCTTGGACCATGTTTTCTTATGCACCTGTGGCAAAATATGACCAACGTTTGTTCAGCTTCTATTTTTTTTTGTTTGGCCTGAAATACATCCAATTGTGTAGTTAGAGTGCTCAAAATATATGTTTTGAAGTTTTCTAAGAGATTACCAACTTCAGCTCGCAGAACAACCCCGCTGGTAATATTTCTATTTCTGGTGAGGGGGATGCACATCCTTGATTTGGTCTGTGAACTTCCTCTTGAGCACCTGATGCACAATAGGACGATGTCATCATAAGTTTCTTGATGAATGTCAACCTTCCCCATCAAATTCATCGTTTCTACCCATTCATCTTTCATACCCTTAATCAGAGTTGCCCTAAGTACTTCACCTGGTAATGTTCCATAGGGTGATCTTTGTAAATTATATTGAAATATCTCGACATATTGTTCTAATGATTCATTTTCTTTTGCAGTCATTTGAAAGATTTCATCTTTTAAGTCTCTGGTTCTACAATAATCCTGATATTTTTTCAAGAAGGCCTATTTCATCTCGTCCCATGAGTTTATAGATCCTCCCCCTAATCCCATAAACTAGCGTAGAGCTTCTCCTTTCAAAGTGGAGGGGAACAATTTTAATTTTTGGGGTTTGGAGATGTAATCATACCCTCTACATAGGACATCAAATTCAAATAAGAATGCGTCCGGGTCTTCTGAGATTAATCCATGAAAGGTTGGCACGTTTTGTTGGAGAATTGCCTTCATGGGTGCATTAGCGATTGGATCAACTATCGGATATTCCAAAGTGGAAGTCTAGGGACGTTGTGGATTTGGTTGTTAAAATCAATCGAAAATACGCCAGAAATATTCAAGGATTTCTTGATCTGGATATTTTATTTGAGTTGGTTGGTTATCTGATCCTCTAGGGGATTTGATTGCACTTCCTCTATCTGGGATTTCAGGTATGCCTTCTTCTTTCACAGGAGATTCTGGATCGGGTGGTGGGTCTATCTTAGCTATCCCACTGTTTTCTCCTTCTCCTTCCTCCAGATTACAAGAGTTTCCCTCTTCTAAATGATTGAGGGGTGGAAGATCTGTTCTCTGAAGCTTTTCTCAGTCCACTCAGTTTTTCTATGAATCTCAGCGTGGGCTGTAGTTGGTGAAACTGCCACTTGAGGGATTTGGGTAGATCCTTTTCCAGGTCCAACCGAAGCTTGAGATTCTTCTTTTCGGATGATGTCGTCTATGAAAGTGCTTCTTCCAAGGGGCACCAAGCCCTAGGCTTTGGTAATTTTTGGTGGGGGTTTTGGTTTTTCAAGATCTTTCTTGTTAGTCATACACACTTCACACAACAAAAAAAAGAGAAAATCAAGAAAGAAAAACACCTATGCAACCTCTTACTACGTCAGCTGGAGGTAGGCGCTGGCATAAGCATCTTACTTATTTCCTGCATAGGTTCTTACCTTCCATCTTCAATACCTAGTCCTCCAGAGGCACAATCTATGCTACCTTTGACATTCTTCCCCGACAATGGCACCAAAATGTTGGGCTCTAAAGATGTCTAAAAACAACCTTAGTTTAACATTAATTTATCAACCCGAGGATTCATCTTTTATCTCAAAGAATATCAGCAAAGTCTATGAAGATAGCTTGTAGAAGCTAAAATCATGTAGTGAAAGAAAATCTGAGTTTATCAACAATCAATTTCCTCAAACATTCATTAAAGATTCTAGGAATTGAAATCTAAAGTTGTGCAATGGAAAGGAACTAATTAATCTATTGAATTCATTTTATGAGAAATAATTGAATCTAAGTAAAGACTTGCATAATTGACTATTATTATGAATCAAATTGTTGGAAAGGAAAAGGAAAATTACTCAGTCTATGGAAAGAAACAAAAACTGTAATCTAATTGAAAAGAGACAACAATCGTAATTCTATCGAAAGAAATAACAACTGTATTTTAAGAGAAAGGAACAACAATTGTAAACTAAGTGAAAGGAACAACAAATGTAAACTAAGTAAAAGTAACAACAAGTGTGAACTTATGAGGAACTTTAATGCATCAAATCTCAGTAATAGGAATTGGAACAACAATCATCTAATGCTTCAGGAAATATCTATCTCTTGCAATTTCCATTTGATATATTGAATATATATTTCGAATGAACTATGGTAGAGCCTATGAAATTTTGTGTAGAAGTCGCACCACCTATTTGAAGTTGGATGAGTGTAGAGGTCCATAAATGGTTCCAATAGTTTGTAGAGAAGCATGGGCTGTTGTAGAGGTTATGGAACCTCCGTGGGAAGCATGGACACCCTGCAAATTTTTTGAAAATGTTTCATACCAATGGATGTAGTGGATCCATGTATAGATGTAGTGAATCCATGTATGGATGTAGTGAATCCATGTATGGTTGTCCTTGTAATGGTTAACGAAGATCTGAGGGTAAATAAAAATCCCTGTAGTGCCTGTGGACACACTGTGATGCTTACAGTGTATGGCTTAAAAAATGGATTTTGATAGGACCAAAAGGAGGTTGGTGATTGTTGCAAATGTTTGAACCCGCAACATTCTTCAAAACATTTTTTCGATGGAGAGCATACCTGCTCTGATACCATTGATACAGATCTTGGGGGTTAGGATCTAGATGGATTTAATGCTGAGAGAGGAGGAGCTTAGATGTGCCAATATTACATGAAAATAAGCATGGAAAAAAGCATGTAAATGAAGTACTCGGGAAGGGAGGCTCAAAGAGGAGCCTCACCTCTAAAACAAATTACTAGTAAATCACTCAAAGCTAATTAATCTCACAATGAACAATAGAAAATTATGAGAGAAGCCAAAATGAGTAACTTGATATTATGAGAAGGCTTTCCAGGCCTTTATATAGCATTACAAAATGGTCCATTGGACAAAGTCAAAAAGAGCTTATTAAATGAGTCTCTATTGTTAGTATAAGAGATCTAACTACCCACCTAACTAAGTAGTGGAAAATAAAACTCGATACAATAATGGAAAGATCTCATTAAAGGAGTCTCTATTGTTATAATAATATATCTAACTATTGAGCTAACTAAGTAGTGGAAAATAAACCCAATACAATAATGGAGAGGTGGGACTCTCTTTGACCCATATAGGCAACTCGTTATCCCAATTAATTAATGAGGATGTGGGCATCTCCTTCATCCATATGGAAAATATATTATCTTTATATATTTATGAATTTTGCATCTAAATTTAGACCATATACCCCCTAAAATTTAGATCAATAGGGGAGCTCCATTCTTGTTGAGGAACAAGGGGGATCTTCTCCACCAAATTCTATGGGCCAACTCTCTTTGATTGGGTTAGTTATGTTCAACCCTCATGCTTTGTCTTCACCTTAGGATATGATCTAAACCTTAAGGGTTCATATCCTCATCCATATCCCTCATTTTCTTATGATAATTGTACTTCTCATGCCTATAAATTCAAAGCATTTCCATGGGGAAGGAGGAGGAAGAAATCAGTAATAACATCGCTATTTTGATCTTTTATTTTTTAAGCAAGGCAGGGACGCGAAGAAGTTACGTAAACTTATCAAATTGATTGCGATTTGGCGGTAAGGAATTCATTTGATCACAAGGGAAAATAATACCTCAGTTCCCATAATCGAAAGGTCTTGGAAGTTTTTGCGAATGCCAAAAACATGCGCTAATTGTCAATTATAATGAAAAGGTTTTGGAAGTTTTGTCGAGAGATATTGACGACCAAATTTCAACATTCGCTGAAGAATGGTTGGTTGTGAGCCATCCATTAATATATTCAAAGGACAGTAGTTTATTGTATCAATTTAATATATTCACACAATAGTGGTTTATCGTTATAAAATTATTTTATTCAAAATTTTATATAAATTAAATAAAATCTTTAAAAAATTGAATATTTTTACAAATATATCTTCAAATATTTATAGTTGGCAAATTACAATTTTTATATTTTAAATAAATTTCATCTTTAAAATCATTCTTGATTAAATATTTATTTAAAATAAACAAATCTAAACATTAAAATTGTTTACCAAATCCAATTTTAAATAAATTTCATCTTTAAAATCAACCATTCCTGATTAAATATTTATTTGAAATAGACCAATATAAACATAGAAATCTGTTTACCAAATCCAATAGAATAATTATCACATCAACTCATTTTTGAAATATGATGTATATTTCAAATAAACAAAGCAACAGTCTAAATGTGCTCCGAATCGGACCAATTCTGTTCACCAGAACCAATGGATTAATTATCGCATCAACTCGCTTTTGAAAGTTGGTGTATATTCAAAATAAACAAAGGAACAGGAACTGTTTAAATATGCTCTGGTTTGGACCGATTTTAATCGCATATAGAACCTTCTTAATCATAAATGGACTGTTTTTACAGTCAAATATTTTTACAAATATATAGTCAAATATTTTTAGCTGGCATATTAAAGTTTTTACATTTTAAATAAATTTCATCCTTAAAATCATCCCTGATTAAATATTTATTAGAAATAAACAAATCTAAACATCAAAATCTGATTACCAAATCTAATAAAATAATTATCACATCAACTCGTTTATTTCATCCTTAAAATCATCCCTGGATATAGGGTGCTCCATGAACGCAACCTGTGGCTACATAAATGGTACTAACTCCAGGGAGAACGACACTAGGAAATATCCGTACCCAAATTGTTACTGTTTTCCCACTCTACATATGGAAATCTGATCTTTCACATTTTCCAAAAACCCTGCACACCAATTAAATATCCTCCACTCAAGACACTATACGACGTATGCCATTTGTTATTTGGAAGCAATATGGGGAATGGTGCTTCCTTCCAGTTTGGTAATAGCAAAAATGATAGCTCGTAGTGGAAGATTCCTCAAGTCTTTGATCTCAATCCTTCCACTCTCCTTCTGCGGTCCTGACACACAAAATTGTGCTATATACTCATATGTCTGTTGTGGTGTGGTCTAATGGCCAGATAGGATGATGGGTGCTCCTATTCTCAAGAGTCCCGTCAGAAAACAAATGTCGTCAATGTCAATATCCAACATGTGATATCGCACTCATAAATCCTGCTCATCAGCATCCCATAATCCTATCAGATGCTCAAGGAGAAGTATTTATTTTCGCATATTCTGTATCTTGAAGTATTTCAATATCCATCAGTTTCAGAGAGCTTCCCTCGCTTGAGGGTCATGTAAGGCAGATAAATCATCATTCTCATGCTCCCTTTCCTCCCATTCAAGAATTTTGGCTGATAAATTTGCAAGATACCAGATATATAAAATATGCAGAACAGAAATAAAATGATAGAAATGCCAGAATAACAGTAAAATATCCA
>ML777931.1:1010265-1030721 GCA_009831015.1 Picea engelmannii | reverse complement strand
TATATCTTGTTTCTTTGTCTCGGGCAGGTACATCTCTCTTTTTTTGTTATACTTCTCTTTATTGGCTGGTTAGCTGGACTATCTGCTCAGTGGTGACTTGTGAGGGGGAATTTATATTTTAGCCTTCAATCATTTGCCTTCTCAAAACCCCAGGTCACCGGGGACGTCTCCCTTGGGCCTTACCTCCCTAAACAGAAAGAACCTTCCTATCGAGGTGACATTGGGTGGGATTGGTTCAGTTACACCAGTTTGTCTATTTACATCTGCCCTTTATCCTAACTACAAACTACGTGATAACAAGTCCCATGCTTTCTTGTTGTCTTCTAACAGTCTTTTGATGATCTTTATTAGGATTTTTTTAGAGGACTCTGCTAATCCATTTCCTTGTGGATAGTAAGGGGTAGAGTGGATCAATGAAATTCCGAACTACTCACAAAACTTGATCAGTGGTTCATCTTTGAAGGATGCAGCATTATCAATGATGATTATGTTCAGACAACCAAACCTTACTATAATATCCTCCAGAAAACCAATGATCACCTTATGAGAATCACTCCTTGTGGGGATAGCCTCTATCCACTTGGTAAAATAATCTATGGTAGTCAGGATCCACCTGTGTTGACCACTTGAAGCATGATGAATTTCCCCAATAAAATCTAGGCCCCACTGTTGAAAGGGTCTCGAAGCTACCATTGGCTTCAATGGCAAAGACTTCAGTTGTTGCTTTCCAGAGAATTTTTGACACTTAACGCAAGCCCTGATCTTTGCACAAACATCGGTGAACAGGTTGGGCCAGAAATAACCAGCTCTGAGAATCTTGTAGGCTGTGGTTCTCCAGAAATGATGTCCCCCACACAAACTATCGTGAAAATCAGACATGATCTTTTGGGTTTCCTGTGGGTTTAGACATCTCAACGGCACTCCTATAGGATCTTTCCAATATAAATTTGGTCAATGAGACAATATCTAATCGCTTTGATCTTTAAATCTCTTGCCTTTCTCTTCCCCATTCCATCTAGAGGTCGCAACTTTTGCAGAAAATATATAATATCTTTGTACCAAGCACATCTGCCAATGGGGGGTTGTCTTGAAGGCTTTTATCAAACACTTTAGTCTGTTGATTTTCTGAGCAAGCGTTGATGAAGTTAACCTCCAAATATTTACAATTAGATTCATCCAACAGCTTGGCTAAACCTTGGCCTTTAACTAGCTTGGTGGATTTTATTTCCAGATCAAATTAAAGAATCCTGGCAATCCACTTGCTCCTCTTCTCATCTATGTCAGGCTGGATGAGGATGTCCTTCACAGTCGTTGAAGGAACATATGCAATGATCTTCGAATGTAGAACATAGACTCTGAATGCTTTGAGGGCTTTCACCAAGGCATAGGCTTGCTTCTCCATGATGTCATATCTAACTTTTGTGTCTCTTAGTGCTCTACTGAAAAAAGAAATAGGTTGTTCCAGCCCTACATCATTCATTTGTAGTAAAACAACGGCCATTGTGTCAAATGAAGCAAAGGAAAAAATCAAAAAATCCTTGGAATAATCAGGACTAATTAGCACATGTGCTTCAGCCAGTGCCTTCTTGATTTGGTTGAAGGATTCTCTAGACTCAGCAGTCCATTTTACTTCGTTCCCCTTCCTGAGCATGGCTTTGATATGCTTCACCAATTTAGCAAAATTTGAAACAAACCTTCTCAGAAAATTGATTTTGTCCAGGCAGAACTGAACTTCTTTCTTGGATCTCGGAAGTGATAAGGCTTGAATAGATTCTACCCTGCTTGAATCAATCCTGAACCCCTCAACTGATACAATGTGTCCCAACAATTTTCCTTCCTGCATGGCAAATAAAGACTTCTTGGGATTTAGGGAGAAATCAAACCTTTTGCATTTCAAGAAGACCTTTCTCATATATTGACAATGTTCTTTATCAGATTTGGAGAAGACTGTTATGTCATCCAGATAGATGACCACAAATTTATCTCTTTCTCCAATGAAGGCGATGTCCATGGCTCGTTGGAAGGTTTCTCCTACGTTCATCAATCCAAAGAAAATTTTGGCATACATGAATGTGCCCCAAGGAGTGGTGAAGGTTGTCTTTTCTCTGTCTTCAGGCAAGACAAAGATCTGATTGTAGCCAGAAAATCCATCAATCATGGAGATCCTGGATGCGCCTGTCACCCTCTGCAATATGTGTTCAATTTTAGAAAAGGGTAATTGTCTTTCTTAGAGCTTCTGTTCAGATCCTTGAAATCAACACAGAGTCTGATTTCTCCGCTATTTTTCCTTACTGGAACCAAGTTGGCCACCCATTCAGAATATCTCAAAGGAGCAATGATTTGAGCGTCAAGCAACTTCTTTACCTCCCTTTCCATAATAGGCAGCAGCATAGGATTTATTTGTCTTAACTTCTGCCTAAATGGTTTGGCCTCCTCTTTCAATGGGATCTTATAATCAATGACGGTTGTGTCATATGTTCTGAGGTCTTCATAGGTCCAGGCGAACATATCAACAAATTCTTTTAATAGCTCAGTATACTCGGCTCTCTACTCCCTTGACAGGCTGCTTCACAACTTGACAAACTTTGGATCCTCCTCTGTACCAATATTGCATTCAGCTACATCAGCATCCTCAGTTGGGCCTTTAAACTTTACTTCCACATCGTTCCCATCGAACAATCTTTCTAAAGGAACTAGTCCTTTTGGAATGTGGTTGCTAGGCAGCTGAACAATATGGTGATTAACAATTTTATTTAAAAATACATCAGCGTGAGGGTCACCTTCAGAATCATGATCCTGATCAATGTGTAATGCAAAGAACTCATCAACAGACTCGAGAAATTTTATGATCCTAAGATCATCCTCGAACACCTTCCAATGCTTGATATTGTCAGGTACAGAGGGCCTATATCTTACCTCAACCTCATACCTGAGCTTATGTGGTAGTGGGATTTTGAAATGGCTCGTTGAGACAGCCAAAGAACCAGCCATAGTATGCTCCTCTCTTGGAATAAATGAAATGTTGAAAGCTAAGAAGAAATTGTCAATTAGGTCCCACACCTCATTTATGTAAGTCTTAAGCCTAGGGTGCTTGGCTTGATAAATATTTTTGACATGATGAACAATTAGTTCAGAATTTCCAAATACTGCTAGCTCTTCAATCCCCATGTCTTTCGCATCTCTTAAACCCAAAACAAGAGCCTCATATTCTGCTACATTGTTGGTAGCTTCAAATTCTAGTTTATAGGACAAAGGTATAGCCTCTTGACAAGGTGACATAAAAACCACTCCAGCACCAGCCCCTTCCTTAGAAGAGGCTCCGTTGAAGAACATCTTCCGAACAGAAGTAGTTGGGGGAGGTATTTCATGAAAAGAAATGGGTTGCTTTATGATTTCAAGAGGAGCTTCAGAAGCATCTGCGAGCTGCAATATGTTGGATCCTAAGTCATTATTCAAAGAAAAAATAGGATGGTTGATGGGGTTTGCTTCATCACTGATGATGTACGCAAGTTGCGCTTCCCTGTAAAGTCTCCTTTGTTCACCCCTGAACACAGGAATGGTAGCGTATGAAAGGTCCATCTGCAAGGTTCCCCCCGATATCTTTATCCAAGATCTAGATAGGAGCATTCCGAACTTAGGGGGAACATCAGCCACTATGATATCCATGACTACACTCTTTATTGGCAGCTAGAACAGGGACATGGCCAGGTCTTTGATAACCCCAAGGCACTTCACCTTCCTGGAATCGAAAGAATACTGGTCGTGGTAGGTTTTTGTAACTTCCAACCCAAGTTCTTCCATGAAAATCTTAAGCATAAGATTGCAGGATGCTCATGAATCCATTAAGCAGTTATGCAGCACCTTATCATGGATGTTCAATGAAGTGTAGAAGGGAGCAGAGGAATCATCTCTATCTTCTACCAAAGGTCCTAATATGACAGCTGGATTTTCATCTTACAAATTCACTGAGTCTGTGGGATGAGACGTAGGTTCAGACTGTGATAGTTTAGAGAGGCTCCTTTTGAAATCTTCAAGCTTGACTAGTTCAGAAAGGGGTACAGGGATTCTAAGCTTTTGGATTTCATGGTCAAAATTGAAAAAGGGAGGGGGCTTTAGAATCTCCTTCACTTCTGGGACGAGACCTTTGACCACTGGTGGGGGTTTTGGTACCTCCTTTTCTTTGCTGCTATCTGCCATATGTTTAGCAAGCTTCTCTGCTCTTGTAGGTTGATCAGGAACATTAGGGTTTCCTTCTTTCTTTTTGGAACTGAGGCTATTTTTGTTTGGGTTGTTGTTGGTCTTTTCCCCCTTTCTCAACTCATTTAATTGACTACCCATGAGAGACTCTTCATATGCAGTTTGGGTTAAATGAGGAAATGAGGAGGTATCCCCAAGACAATGAATTTCAGGGTCAAGCTCTTCCTCCTCTCCTTCTTCGTCAGTAACCAAGTTATTTTGGAGAGGAGCCTGAACTTTCTAGTCATCTCTATCTTTGTTTCTTTGATCTCTTTGGATGGTCTGAGGGGCATTAGTAGGTCTCCTAAATTTACCTCTGTTATCAGTATTTGGGGGATTCCTATAGCTATGCTTTCCTTCCAATTCGACCCTTTCCATTCTAGCAGAAAGAGACTTTAGTAGTTTGGTTACTTCATCCATTTGAGGGGGGGTAGCAAAAGAACTAGAAGTTGAACCTTCAGAATTACCTTTTCTTCTATCCCTATCAGCCTTACTCCTAAGCTTATCAACTACCAGTATATTAGATTCTACTTCAATGGTTGCATCTTGCATATGAGCCAAGGAGGTAGCTCTTCTTTCTCTCAACATGAGGCAAAAATCAGGGTCGAAAGCACTAGCATAAGTCATTTTGGCAGAGGTTTATGTGGGTTTAACTTCAGCGGGAATCATTTTATACATCTTATTAAATCTCTTCGAGAACTCTGAAACAAATTCCCCTTCTTCTCTTTTAAGTGCCCCGAATTCTGTAATATAATAAAGGAGATCTTTTTTATTCCCCCAATTTCTTAAGAATGGATCATCCAGAGAGGCAATCTCGTTAATAGATCTAGGAGGCAAGTCCTTAAACCAATCCCTAGAATCACCATCCAGGCTCTGTACAAAAACTCTCATCCACACATCTTCATTTTCGATGGCCTAAATTTCAGCAAATCTATAAAAGGATGCAAGGTGCTCTTCTGCAGTCACGTCTCCCTCTCATGTGAATTGGGGCATGCACTTAAGGTAGTCTATGGTTGGGAGAGCATTCATAGGCTGAGGTAAAACCAGAGGGGCGTATCTAGCAGCCAATATCTCAGCCATCCTATTTCTAGGAGGATTAGCACCTGCCATTTGGACACGAATTGGAGGAGAACCGGGAGGAGATGGAGTTCGAACAGGGGAGATTGGAGGCGTGCTTCTGGGAGAAAAAGGAAACAACAAAGGATTTGGAGAAAAATCCACAGGGCTTGAGGGAACAGAGGTTTCCCTCTCTGTCAAAGCAGCGATTGTAATAAGAGGAGGAGTAGTGAAACTGGGAGAGGGGAAATCAACAGGAAAGCTCCCAAAATTTAAACTTCTAGAAGCTCCAACAGATGGTGTAATAGGAAAATGAGAAACAACTACTGGAGTTGCTATAGGAGGATAGTGAAAATCATCAGAAATACCTGGTTCAGTAGCAAAAGTGCCTTCCTAAAGGGTCGGTCGTCTTCTGATAATTTTCTCTGGGTCAGCTTTAGGTGTTACTAAAGGCAGTTGTGGAGTAGACCTCGTGTGTCTGCCTCTGGAAGCCACAGCTGAAACCGTGGAGTCGTAACAATGAAGTCGTCGGGTGCGTAGTTGCAATCTTCAATGCTCTGAGTTCTGATGCACCTTCAGAACCAGTAAGCTTTGTCGTTAAATCCCAGGGAAAATCTTCAATTCGTCCCCGGCAACGGCGCTAGAAATGTTAGCACTAGATGTCACCTCTGGATTGCGTCAAAGGTAAGCACAGTACCCATCAGAGTTTTATGTCACGGGTTGGTTTATAAAGAGGTCAAATGGGCACAGACTCGAGATGATATCGTTTTAACTCAGAAAACTGGACTAGAATGCATAAGCAATTGAGGTCTGGAATCAACTTCAATCAGTAAGTTGGAGTAAGGGTGAGTAGAGGGAAAACTTGGTGAGGAGAGTGTAGAGATCTGTCGCGGACATCAGGTCTTCCAGCAGCCCAAAGAGGAAAAACTTAAACACAAGATCTTGAATTCAAATCTCGAAGAAATTGAAAGGCATTATAACGACACTATGATCAAACATTCATCATAATACAATCGCAATAATTCATGTGAATCAGTCACTCATGAAATCTTTCAGTATCAGAGGGAAACAAGAGGGAGCAAGAAATCTAACTGTCATTAAATAAGAAATCTCAGACTACAACGCATAACCAGAGAACCAGAAGCTTCATTAAAACGTTACAATACGAGAGCCTAGCTCTACCATCGACCATAACAAAATATCAAAACCGAGTATTTATACTTAGAACAATTCGCCACCATGAGAGATGTGACCTAGCGATTACATTCAAAACTTTGTGTCTGCATCTTCTTCTGTCAGTCTGCACTTGCATTCTTCTGTCAGACACGATCTCAGATCAGTATGGGCTTTGCAGGAGAATTTGTTGACAAGGGAACTCTTGGCTGACAATCTGCCTACACGATCGTCTTTCCATGCTTTACATTTATGGGGTGAGACGAGGTTTCAACAACCTCCCCCGTTTTCATTAACTACTTTCATTGGGATAGGGATGGAGCATGACACCCATGAATGCTCCAGGAGACGTTCACGACTCCTTCAAGTCAATCCCGGCTTCTTGAGACCGCGTAGATCTTCCCTTGTGAAAATACTGGCGCCCTCGGCTTCTGGAGTGGATCCTCTCCATCGCTTCATGTGACCTCGGGTCATGACTTGGGGCTTCTTTTTGTGAGATTTCGGAACTTCGCATTTCGGGAATCTTCACTCCACTCGATTCCAAATATCCCGATACTTTAACTTGCGAAATGGCCCATCCATATCAACGATCGGACCTACTTCGAATTTGACGGCCACAATCGTCTCCCCAAATAACCTTAGTCGCTAGTCACCCAATCGGTGCATGCCCTTCTTTATAGCCTTGATTTCCATATCACTGTGGGCAGTGACCACAAGCCCAATTATCATGGGCTTTGCGATTTCACGTTTCGCGACTTCACGTTGTGCTCCATGCTCAAACCTCTGAGTCACGAAATCGTGATTTCTCAGATCAGGTGCCACACGTCCCCGTTGGATCGGACGGCCCAGATGAATATCGGCATTTCGGGACCCAGGAAATCTGCGCAATCCTTACTTTGGTTTTCCCGAAATGACTTTCTCTATGGTTCGGATCTGGTGCCACACGTCTTGCTAGATCGGAAGGCTCCTGCTGATTTCGGGTTTCAGGGATTCAGATCTTTTACAAACAACTTCAACAACGTTTCGAACTCCCAATTCCCGCGCTTATAATTTGTCGTTGATCTCTGAACTTCGAAATGAAATTTACTCCGCCAAACTGAACTTGCTCGCTCGCTTGATTCAAGTCCATATCAGATCGTTCTAAGTGTTGTGTTTGTACTTATGGTTGCGGCCTTTGTAAACAAATACTTGGATGACTGACTGAGGGCTCAGGGAGGTAAAAGGATCAGTGACAGAGACAAGAGAGAGAAGTGATCAACCTCAGAGAAAACAGAAAGGTTTAGGGCCGACACCTCTCAAGTAGGCTAAAGAAGAAAACTATAAGCCGAAAGGAAAAACCTTACGATTTGGTCTGCAAAAGGAGGAGAGACAAGCAAAATTACAGACTTAGGCAAAAACCCCAGATTCACAAGACTCTGACAAGTTTATGTGATAACATAACCTTAGAAGAAGTCTTCTTCGAAAAGAAGTCTTAAAGTATCCCTGGTTGTCCATCCACATCCATGATCCTATGATGAAAGGAAGAAGTTGGAATCTTCAGGTCACGGAATCTATAGAAAACTCCATGGACCTAAGAGCTAAAGAAAAACATAAGGAAGAACATGAAGATTCCAAAAGAGAAAGAAAAGACAGAACAACCAGTCATTGTATCGAGAATCACAAGACTACCAGCCTGACCTAAACTCACTAAAAGCAATCAAGCATAGGAAATGAAAGTTGTGATGAAGAACAGTGTATGGAAGACTTATGAATGTAAGCATTGCGAGCTCTAGAACTAGAGGTTTCTCCTAGATGGAGGGAGAAGACTATGATGATTGCTTCTAAACCAGACATACCTCTACATGAGTCATTATATCGTCCGCAATATCCATGGGTTGGAGTTTACATCAGATGAATGCAAAGACTGTTCTCCAGAATAATTGAACAAAGAACGTATGTAGAACAACCTCAAGGCTTTGAGGTATACCAGGAAGAGACTCTTGTATGCAAATGGAAGAAGGTTTTGTATGGATTCAAACAACTTGGTGTGGAGCCTCCAATGCACAACAGAAGCGTGGTGAAAAACCTTCTATAACAAAGATATTGTATCAGAATGGTTACTCATAACTCAAGGATGATGGATTGCCAATCCATGACAAAGCTCTCATGATGACAGAAGAAGTACCACTTGGATATGTTCCAAGTTTGACCATTGCCGCGATGTTATGAGCTAGTAGGAAACAAAAGAGTTGAATTCAACTATGATGATCAGAGCTACATGAAAGCCTTCAGAAAACCAATGTTCCGAAAAGACCGAAGTACATTGAGATCAAGCATTACATTCTCCATGATGAAGTCCAGAAAGGAGAAGTGGTTCTCCAATATATATCTTCACAGATGAGCAGATAAACAGACTTTTTGGTAAAGCCTTTGTTCAAGATGAAAGAGTTTGTGTACTCAAGATGGAGCTTGTGGAGACGACTTCCTTATTGAAAAAGGAAGAGATGACTCCCAGGTTGGGAAGGAGCACTGATGTGTTATTGATTTATGGACAGTCCTTTTTTTAGTTCGAAAAATGGTCCAAGATGAGCAGTTCTTTTCCAGTTCGGAAAGTGGTTTGAGATTTCTGACAGACAGGCATTTTCCAGTTCAGAAAATGGTCCAGATCGAACAGTCATTTTTGTAATGAAAATGGTTCGATGGATTGTTGATGTACCATAGACAGTGATTCCCCTTGTGGTTAACATAGGGAATGGTCTAGAACAATCTCTCTTCTTGACGGTCACTCTCAATAGTGGTCAAAAAGACTAGTCCACCTCACCGGACAATCATTCTTTCGAAGTTCATAGTTGTGAGCAGTTTCGAAGAATGTTTCGTTTTAGAGGTTGGTGCAAGACAATCATTTCCTTAGGAAATGGTCCGGACAGTCATTCCCTAGGGTAGATTCATTCTCTCCAAGTTGCACTTTGTTTAGTGTTGAAGGAATGGCCCAGATAGGTGAATGGTCTAGGTTCAACAATCAGGGACAGACATTTCCTAGGGCAGACTCATTCTCTCCAGGTTGCACTTTGTTTAGTGCCAGAGGAATGGCCCTAATAGGGAATGGTCCAAGCTCAGAAATCGGGACAGATATTCTTCCTTGCTTGAGAAGAATAGTCCAGATAGTTCATCATTGATGTTTTACCTTCTTAGGGCAGATGCTCTTCCAGATCTCACAAATGTGAGTGGAAGAATGGCTCAGATGATTCAGTTTATATCATAACAATGTTTTATGTACAGGTTGATGATATGATTGTTATGGAGACTGTATGTCTCCGGACAATAGATGTATACTACTGTAGTGAATGTGTTCCACTAATTGTGACTATATGTCACTGATCAAGTATCTGTGTGCTACTTGGTGTGGCAATGTACCCACTGGATTGTAGTTGTGTACTACTATGGATAGACACAGTTGTGTTCTATTGAATGACATTGTTTTGATCACCTTGAAGACTATCAATAGTGTTGGAAATGATTATCAGCTAGATGGATGATCAATGGAGAGATTTCCCAAACAAAAAATGGTTCAGAACATTTATTCTTCTAGGACATATGTTCGGATTAGAAAAATAGCTCTTGTGTCACTCTGTGGAGTGAGTGACTTATCTAGCATCATGTCTGATTACTCATATGGAGTATGGTTCCGAAAGATGATGCAGTTGTTGACACTGATAGTGATGATGGTGCTCATGATCTAATCATGAGATAGTCTAGACGACTATGTTGATGCTACCAGGGGAATGGTATGTTTGTGCTCAAGACCATTACCTTCAAATACCTCCCTAGTTAGGAGGGAGTGTTGATATTATGGTAGCTGCAGAAGGTATTTACCTCCACGTGTGACGAGAATAGAATATTCCGGGAAGCAAGAAGAAACCCTAATTAGTTGGCTAATAACCCTAGAAGACAAGTCGGCTCAAGAGGATAATTTGTATTAGGTTATTAGCCTCCAAGAGAAGAAGTCGACTAAAGGAAATATTATATACTAAGTAAATAGGCACCCAGAATGAGAAGTCGACCCAGGTAGTTTGTCAGTTTTAGTATAAATACAAGAGATCGGTCTTCATTCTAGCAGGCATTCTCAGAACTGCAGTAGCACACTTGTGTGCACTGCAGTTGGGCAGTTTTGTGCACAATTTCTGGAGAAGGTGTTGCCGCCTGTCTATAGTCTCGGTCTTCTCTGGGTTTGGACTTTCTGATCAATTTTTGTTATTCTTGCTTGGTGCGCTATCCTTGGAGAGAGGTGTGCTATCTTGTTTGGCTATCTAGCCTAGGGTTTGCTTCCGAAATGATTCTTTGTCAAGGTTAAGGTGCTCGAGGATGGCTTCGACCTATGGTTGGGTGACAATAGTGATATTGTCTACGGTTAAACGAGCACATCCATTATATTCTAACAAGGGGATGTGGATATTAGCTGCAGTGGAGTTGTGGCAAGGTACATCAAGTGGCAATATCCACTGCACTCATTTCTTCTAACAGATCAACAAATAATTTAGCAAAAAATGTGTAAATTGAAATCACAAGGCATTCTATCTTCGCAACAATATCTCCTAAGCCCAAGGGTAAAAGCTTCTTGATGTGCATTACATATGCATGCATGTGGGGTATGATCGTCGGTGTCATTATTAGTATTAGAGCATTGATGCATGTGGTGTGGATGCAAAGCATGTTGTAGTGTCGCATCCAACATTGCAAACAATGGATAAGCATTGACACCACACAAAATAACAATGCATTCTTCCTAAATTGAAAATTTTCAATGCATTTTTTATGACACTCATGCAAGGATCATATCTTTGCAAATGGAAGTGATGACAAACATCAAGTACCCAACAACAAAGTAATAATATGGCATTTCATTCAAATATGACTGTATATTCCAACCTATACAACATTTATAACTCTACAATTGGGTGCTTATGGATCACCCAAGTTGATGGAGATGTGCACCTATCACTTCCAATAGTTATTGGTTCTTGCAACTAGCATATGAAATAGCAAAGTGGCTATGTGGCGATGATTGATGATTGCTTTCTGACATTGACATAGGTGACATCAGAATGATAATTGTTAATTTAATGTAGTTTTAGGGGTATTTATGCGATCTATTTTTATTTGATGAATCTCCAAATCCACCCACAACATGACTAATAATACTAGCAATATGATGGGGAAATCATATGTGCCACTAATAACTTCTGTTAAAAATAAATCTATAAAAACTTTATTGTATTTGATTGGTAGTAAAGGAGCTGATTAACACTGTTTCACACCAATCAAGGCAAATCGATTACTATAGTCCCTGCCCAGCAGGGAATAATAATGTCCTCCCATGTGTTGAATGCTGCTAGCTCTTCTTGAATGTAATCATAATTTTAATCTGAAGTCCAACATTTAGTCCAACATTTCACGTGCAATATTTTTATAATTGAAATTTCAATCCTGGACCAAATTTGACTGCTTGAGGCTTCACAATCTCTAAATGAGACAACATTTCAGTAGATCCAAGTATCCTCAAGAAACAGACTGGAGGGAATATAAAATAATGTTTTAAAAGATGGTTAAATGATAACTCAGTCAAAGAGCACAGGGCTCTTCTTTGCACCATAAGCTGGGGTCTATGGGTAGCTACGAACAAAATGACATTTCTGGAAAAGAAAGTTTTACCAATTTGGGATAGTCATCGGAGCAAGTATATTATGGAGAATTAAAGAAACCCTTGACTTGTAAAAAATGCAGAGTAATAAAAAAAACAGATTGATATTACAAATTCATGGGGCTATTTTGATGGAGCAAAGCCAAGGTATTGCCTAGAATATGTAGGCAGGCGACATTATTTCTAGCAAAAGATCATTTTATTATTTTTAAAGCAGGATGTGGCCAAGGTATGAATAACAGAGCAGAATTGAACGGTCTGTGGTTGCTGTGAAAACTTGCTGTGCAAAGAGGAGTGAACAGTTTATAAGTAATGGGTGATTCCAAAATCACAATAGATTAATTATGGAAAAAATAATAGAGGCAAAAAACAAGTTCTCGGGTATATTTTCAGCATGTCTATAGAGAATTAAATGAGAGAGAAACTGCCGATGGAAGAACTTCTCAAGAAGCTGATAACCTATTCTGCGTGAAGAATCATGTTTTAGATGCTCGTGATTATCAGAGTCTTGCAACAGCTACTAGCTTTGTTTTGAATATTTGAAGTCATGTAAACAGAATTTTTGTTATATGTAAAAATAGGAAGTCTGTTGGAACTTGGAAGTACTTTTGTGGCTGTAAACTAAAGAAAGAGAGATCTTTTGTCTCATAAGTGCCTGTAAGGTACATAGACATGTATATTTTAATTTCTCCTTGAAATATCAAATATAAGTTTTTTTCTTGGGAAAAAAAGTATCTCAAAGAAACAAAATTGGTAAAGAAACAAAATGATCAACTAATGGCTATGCCTTGGTTATTTTTAATCATAAAAATATTCTGGAAAGGATTAAATTTGGTTATTTTTAATCATAAAAATATTCTGGAAAGGATTAAATTTAACACTGTAGATGAAGGCTTGAGCGTTTTGCCCTCTGTATGGCCAGAATTTGGACTCATGTGACCCTGACTTCCATATTTCCATTCTCATGGAAACACGTTTGCATAGAACCAACCACCTACAATGTGGAGGTATTTCAACCTAGCTAAACTCAATACAGAGGTTCTCTCTATGGTTTTGTCCCTGAAGGCAAATAGGTACCATGCAACATTAACATTGAAGAGCAGACCTATCTTGGTTTTAACTTTTCTTCATCAGAATAGTACATATGCTTTTGAACATAACAAGTCATAAGCCATGGCATAGCATGTAATGGCATCTCCGCATTAGACCCAAAGCTAGGGCATGGAGTTGAAGAAATATGCAATCAACAACAATGTTCAGCATCGAATATTCTCTGGTTTCTTTCTTCTTATACAGTTTCACAATAATCTTTGATTGCTGAGCGAGGAACTTGACGTAACCAGACAAAAGGCTAAATGGATTTTATTTCCATGATCAAAAAGTAAAACTCGTATTCAATATATGTTAAAAGTGTTCTTTATTATATGAAGATTTACACTCCATGTGAAAATTGCTTATATTAAATGAAATACATCAAAGTAGGAGAATAAACAAAAAGGAGTAAAAACAAGAAAATTAAATTATGTCAAAATGATGAATCAAAACTCAGATTCCTCTAATATGCTTCAGTTGAACAGTGTGGACCATCCACTGTTCTAGGACTGAGTAGATTATTATTGAGAATTTGATAGAGGCATCAATAGCCCTTTCAAAAATAGCTGGCTGGCATTATCTCGCATTCCTGTGAAAGGTCACCATCAAAAGGAAAAAACAAATGGAATGAATGATTTCGCTGAGGCAAATGTTCAAACCTTTGAGAACTAAGCAGTTTTACTATAATGAGTGACTTTATCATTCAAAGTATAGAACAACATACTTTTATTTAAGCAAATAATATGACCTCCAGCATTTCCTGCTACATCCTATATGGCAGAGTCAAAATGACAGATCATCATACATCTCCTCATAAGATAACATGTAGAGTAAGTTACCAAGTGAAAGGTCAATGCTACTTTTATTAAGGAATCAAACTATACTGTGTAAAAGATTTAAAAGTAGAAGAAAAACGTACTACACTAGGTTTCTACCCGTCCCAAGGTTGAAGATAGGGAGGAGAACCTGAAAATACTATATCGATATTCTCACACCACATGATACCGACCTTGAGATGAAAAAACCCAACAAAGCTTCTAATACAGTTAACTGTCAATATTCCATTAACATGATTACATTTTAGTATGATAACTCGTAAAGTTAAGTCACCTTTTAAAATCGAGCAAAAAGCATAACATGTGATTGTTCAACGTCCAGAACTTTCTTGATGATGACAGCTTTCCAGCTACATATATAATTATATCAGTAGAGCTGCTAAAAAAGTGCATAATGAAATCAGCTACTGCTGCTACTTGTCTACCTGTAAAACACTACTTTGCAAAGGAATTTGATCTTACAAAGAAAAATACCAGGAAACCTCCTCATTAGGTTGGTTGCCAATCTTCCTATACTAAGATTTCTGAACCTAAAGATGTTCTTGAGAAAGAAACAGATGCTACACAGAAAACCAACAAGAAGCCTTCCCATTCGTTGACTGCACATGCTCCATTGACATGATTGCATTTTAGAAAGTAATCTGTTAGGTCACCTTTGACAATCAAGCAAATGCAAAACACATAAACAAAATTAGTCTGAAATATGATTGTTCAACAGTCAAGAGCACCTTGATGCTGCAAATTTTACAGCTAGCTATTTCAGTAAAGCTGCAAAAGAATGGTAGTTCTGGAGAGAAATGTGAAGGAGCAATATTATGAATTGCCCATTGAAACAATTCCCACAAATGAATTTTATACAAATAACAATGAAACTGCCTGATGCTACTACTACTAGCCTACCTACAAAGTCTGCATGAGCAAAGCTAAAAAAATGCAAAATCCCTCTTAAAGCTTGGGTTGTGGCACAGTTTTGAAATCCAAAGTCTGGATACACAGCTTGAAGATGCAAAAGTCTGGAAGTGAAAAAAATAAAAAAGCAAAGCTTAACCGTGTGAGAAACCTTGAAATGAAGACCAATGAAAAATACCAAGATTGCAGAACTCCAAAGTGCACACAAATCTAGGAGATACATGCAGATCTGAGGTTGAACTGGACATATTAGAGTCTCAAACTCATTTCACACTGATTGCTCATTCTATCATCAATTTTACTGGATATTGATCAATGCAATCAGCCCAAGGGCTATCAGCTGGTGGTTTCACAGTTCGTAGTGCTTGCCAAACAGCACTGTTGCACTTGAATCCGCTGCCAAATGCAATCTGCCAAATCCGATTGCCTTTTCGCATCCGCCCTTTGGCCTCAATGTAACTGAGCTCATACCAAATTGAGCTTGAAGAAGTGTTGCCGAAGCGATGCAGAGCCATCCTAGAAGCCTCTACATTTATTGGCTTGAGATGCAAGTTCTTCTCAAGCTCATCAATCACAGCTCTTCCTCCAGCATGAATACAGAAATGCTCAAATGCAAGCTTAAAATCTGGAATGTAGGGTTTGATCTTCATGTTGAAGACCTTTCTCACAACAAGGGTTGCAAAGAAAAGTAATTGCTCGCTGATGGGCAGAACAAGAGGTCCCAGAGTTGTGATATTAGTCTTCAACGCTCCCCCTGCTATGGCCATAAGTTCTTTGGATAATGACACACCAAGCTTGCCAGCTTCATCTTGCTCCTGATAAACACAGTTGAATGCTTTATCATCTGCTCCTTTATGAGTTCTCACAACATGGACAAGCTTGTACTTTGCATGCCGGCGGTCGGAGCTCTTATTTGAAAGAAGAACTGCAGCTCCCCCAACACGAAACAAGCAATTGGGTATCAACATTGACTTTTTGTTGCCGAAATACCAATTCTGAGTAATGTTTTCTGTGCTCACAACTATTGCATGTGTGTTCCTATGAACTTGCAACAAATCCTTGGCAAGATCAAGGGCAATAACTCCTGCACTACAACCCATTCCACCCAAATTGAAGCTCCGAATGTTCCCCCTCAACTTATACCTATTCACAATCATAGCAGAGAGTGAAGGAGTTGGATTAAATAGACTGCAGTTCACCACAAGAATCCCAATATCCTTGGGTTTCAACCCTGTTTTCTTAAAAAGATTGTCTAGGGCACCAAACATGACCTGCTCGGCCTCTTCTCGTGCTGTGGCCATGGAGGGCCGAGGGGGAATATAATGCACTGCGGCAGGAAGATAAGTGTTATCCCCTAAACCTGATCTTTCCAGTATCTTCCCCTGGAATTCCAAGGATGAATCTTGAAAATACCCCGAAAGCTTTGAGTGATTCATAAAGCGCTCGAAGTTCACTTTGAGGCTTTCGGGGGGCTTGTAACAGGAGTATTCCACAAGATACACAGGTAGAGGACGAGACATCATATAGACCGTGCACCCGAAAACAAGAATGGCCAAACAGGCGAGAACGCTCACGAGATTGAACTGTAAATGGATCCAGAGCTGCCAAATATCTTCTGGGTTCATCCGTCCCACTTCAAGAAGCATACCCACCATGAGAGGGATCAAGAGCAGAGTCAGGAGATGGGTTATGAGGTAATGATAACCGAGTTTGACATACTTCAGATTGACGCTTTGGAGGAAATCAGGGAGTATACGCGATGGACTGATCTGGACAGCCACTCCATTGGAGTCATGATTGTTGGTTTGGCGTGATGGGTGTTCAGTTTGACCCATTTTGGTAGTAGGGTTCAAACAGCCCAGGTCCAAAGATAAACTAATGGGCTTTTGAGTTTTACCCTTCAGATTGGATTCCAAGAGTATCTCAGTATAAAAAGCAAGCTATAAATCTAAGAGTTAAGAGGGCAGAAATAAAAGCTGTTAAAAATCAGAACAGAGGATTCCTACCTTAGGCCAAAAACTTCGAGGCTAAGCGAGGCCTGCAAGAAGTCAAAAGTGTTCCCAAATGAACTCTATGGCTGCCAATGTCCACTGATTTTCTGTCAAAATCAGCAACCAGAATCGCCGATTTTGACGAATCCACCTCTGCAAATCTTTCTTTCTCGCATGAACGCCGCGGTAGCTCAGAACAACAACACTCCGTGACGTGCTGCTGCAAAGGGCCGACCGATCTCAGCCCCGCATTGTCCCTCCCAGGACTCGATCGGCGGTGATCTGCAGACCATAAGAATGAACTTTATCCCCCCACAATCCAGAAGATGCAGAAGAACTGACAATCAAAATCTGGTGGGAAGATTCGATCATCTGACCACTCACAATCCCACACCTCTGGACTTTCGTTCTCCCTAGCACGACCACTTCGCATGCGAGGCAGACATAAATAGTTGAATTTTCCGTTTTTCCTACTTTGTTGGTTGATTTTATTTTTATTTTCTGAATTAAATTCATCGCTAAATATGGGGATGGATATGCACATGGGGTCTCTGATAGTGTTCCAGTAGAAAAACTGAACATCCATGCACGTGTTACCTTTTGACACGTAGATGATACCGGCTGTGGCCGGTCAATATTGCCGGCCTGCTTCTTTGTGGGACTCTCACCTCTCTCAGATTCCGGCCATTTTCCCTTCTCGCCTGGTTTTCCCACGTGGGCAGAAAGATCATCCCGTAAATCCTCTGTAATCAGGCTGTAAGTGGACCACGTGTCAGTAGAGTCCGCGTAGGCAAAACTCGCAGTCCAGTAGCTTTTCTTCGTTAGAACTGGTTGTGGTCGAGTGTGGATTTCAAATTTCCTTTCATTCATTTCAATTAAAATAAATATAAAACAGGTCGTGGCCAAGGGCGGATTTCAAATTTCCATTCATTTTATTTAAATTTAAAATAATAATATTTTTTGGGGATGTCTGTTTTAAGAAATATTTTGAAAAGACTCGAAGCCTTTTACATGTACACATCTTTCCTTAGCCAATTGGGGAAACAACAGAATGATGGGTTCCTTAAGCCAAGTTCTTGAAGACGATAACGGCACCCACATCAATAATTGCATTGACCCTACACTTTATTTGAACGACACGTGTCATGACTATTTTTTCATGGATAACATTTATAAATAAAAAATATTGAAGTTTAAATTGGTCTTTTATTATTATACAATGTTAAAATATATTAACAAAAGCCAGGCTGGTAACCTCAGTTGTTAAGATTTTTTCTCATCTTAAAAAAAAAATTATATAAAATAAAATCTAAAGATTTCAAATTTTGTTTGCATAGATACAGTAATATTTATTTTATTTGAAGAATAATCATTATTATGTTGTAATGTCATAAATATGTATTTTATTTGAAGAATAATAATTATTATGTTGTAATATCATAAAACGAGAAATAAATATATAAAGTGAGAAATATAGATACAATAAATGACATTTTAGTTAATATATTTGTATAATTAAGTAAGTTTTTAATGAAAATAATAGAACTTTATATAATATGATTTTATGTAATTTTATTGATATATATAGAATATGATTTTATGTAATTTTATTTGAAGAATAATAATTATTATGTTGTAATATCATAAAACTAGAATAAATATATAAAATGAGAAATAAATATATAATAAATGACATTTTAGTTAATATATTTGTGTAATTAAGTAAATAGTTTTTAACGGAAATAATAGAACTTGCTAGATATATAAACAATACGATTTTATGTAATTTTAAAGCACATTGATATGACATGTATCTCTTTTGAGTGTCTCTCTTGTTTGTCCTACTTACTCTCCAATTTTTAATTTAACAAATAAAGATTTCAAAATTTTAACATATTGACTTGTTATCCTAATAATAATAACCACTTTATCAATGGTTTTAAAAAGGGGAAATAATAGTAACCACTTTATCAATGGTTTTAAAAAGGGGGAAATAATAGTAACCACTTTATCAATGGTTTTAGAAAAGGGGAAGTGCATTCTAAAATCGAGACAAAGGTGTCTTGTTATATCATTTTCTCCCTAATATTTATAAATCAAAATAATAAAAAATTAAAGTCTATATCAACTATTTATATCAATTATTTATTATCATATTGTAAATATATTTTTTCCAATGAAAAATTTGTAAGATTTTTCTTTTTTTCTTAAAATATTTAGATGGAGGGTAACTTAATCATCACTCACAATAGTTGTTAGTAATCCAACAAATTTTAGTGGGGTTTTAATCTTCGTTGAACTAGAACCGGTTCGAACAAATTGAGTTAATTGGTTGAAGGGGTTTTGTGGAGGCTCGATAATGTTGTTTGGTTACAATAGGGTTTTCCCTTGTCAAACACTACCTTTTGGGTCTTTGCAAGTTCTTGTAGACTCTATGTTTTCTTCTTTTCATCTTCATATGGATGTCAAGGATCAACTTGGTTTGGGGCCTTGATGGGACCATTTGTTTCCAATGAATCATGCTCCTTTTTTCTTCATCTCTTGACACAACCTCGCAATGTTTTCTAGATGACTTCTTGTTGTATGATAGTCTATATTTGGCTTCCATTGGCCTGTTATTCTCAAGTTAGAGCCACAATTTATGGAAGCACTCTTGCATAGTGTTCTTTAGCAATTGCAATTGATGTTATTCAACTTGCTCCAAATTCAAGAGGGTTGGTTTACTTGGATGTTATTCATCTTATTGCTAATGTCATTTTCGATGCCTTTTAAATGTTACATGTGTTAGTTCAATAGAACCAGAACTTCAATGTTGAGCAACGGTTATTTCATTGTAATCTCCTATCCATTTTTTTGCAATGTTGATTTACTTTGGCTCAAGATGTAGAGGAGATTAAAACTCTAACTTATGCAACTAGCCTTAGTGTTTAGTGTATGGCACAATAACATAATTCAAATATTTTGGTGATGATGTCAGAGGGGAGTGGTGTCCAATATGGATCTCTTTAGGGTAGTGGACTGCCACAGATGTTTGCTTGGGTGATGGATTGTCAGAGAACTCGGTTGTTCCTCCATTTGCAAGCCTACCATAGTTTGCTTCTTCTTTTTTAGATGGGTATGTTTGTTTTGCAACACGCACTATTATGGCAACTTATTTATGTCCTCTGTATTATATCATTTCTATAGGTGTTTTCCCAAGCATCCTCTTTTGTTCACTGGGATGAAAATTGTGGTCCTCCTCTTCATGAATGTTTTATTCAATATGTGGACATGTAGCTTTCAATTAAAGGACTTTTTTGTTGCATGGGGCCCCTCATGCAATTAAAGCTTTGCATGGGGCCCTTCATGCAATTAAAGCTTAGGGAATGCATATCCTTTATTGTTGTTCCTATTTTTTTCCTTATTAATATAAATCTCCTTATGTGTATTTATACCAAGAAAAAAACTACAATGACGTAACAATGGCAAAATTAGGTTGTTATTTTT
>ML777931.1:976355-1010165 GCA_009831015.1 Picea engelmannii | reverse complement strand
GATGATTGCTTTCTGACATTGACATAGGTGACATCAGAATGATAATTGTTAATTTAATGTAGTTTTAGGGGTATTTATGCGATCTATTTTTATTTGATGAATCTCCAAATCCACCCACAACATGACTAATAATACTAGCAATATGATGGGGAAATCATATGTGCCACTAATAACTTCTGTTAAAAATAAATCTATAAAAACTTTATTGTATTTGATTGGTAGTAAAGGAGCTGATTAACACTGTTTCACACCAATCAAGGCAAATCGATTACTATAGTCCCTGCCCAGCAGGGAATAATAATGTCCTCCCATGTGTTGAATGCTGCTAGCTCTTCTTGAATGTAATCATAATTTTAATCTGAAGTCCAACATTTAGTCCAACATTTCACGTGCAATATTTTTATAATTGAAATTTCAATCCTGGACCAAATTTGACTGCTTGAGGCTTCACAATCTCTAAATGAGACAACATTTCAGTAGATCCAAGTATCCTCAAGAAACAGACTGGAGGGAATATAAAATAATGTTTTAAAAGATGGTTAAATGATAACTCAGTCAAAGAGCACAGGGCTCTTCTTTGCACCATAAGCTGGGGTCTATGGGTAGCTACGAACAAAATGACATTTCTGGAAAAGAAAGTTTTACCAATTTGGGATAGTCATCGGAGCAAGTATATTATGGAGAATTAAAGAAACCCTTGACTTGTAAAAAATGCAGAGTAATAAAAAAAACAGATTGATATTACAAATTCATGGGGCTATTTTGATGGAGCAAAGCCAAGGTATTGCCTAGAATATGTAGGCAGGCGACATTATTTCTAGCAAAAGATCATTTTATTATTTTTAAAGCAGGATGTGGCCAAGGTATGAATAACAGAGCAGAATTGAACGGTCTGTGGTTGCTGTGAAAACTTGCTGTGCAAAGAGGAGTGAACAGTTTATAAGTAATGGGTGATTCCAAAATCACAATAGATTAATTATGGAAAAAATAATAGAGGCAAAAAACAAGTTCTCGGGTATATTTTCAGCATGTCTATAGAGAATTAAATGAGAGAGAAACTGCCGATGGAAGAACTTCTCAAGAAGCTGATAACCTATTCTGCGTGAAGAATCATGTTTTAGATGCTCGTGATTATCAGAGTCTTGCAACAGCTACTAGCTTTGTTTTGAATATTTGAAGTCATGTAAACAGAATTTTTGTTATATGTAAAAATAGGAAGTCTGTTGGAACTTGGAAGTACTTTTGTGGCTGTAAACTAAAGAAAGAGAGATCTTTTGTCTCATAAGTGCCTGTAAGGTACATAGACATGTATATTTTAATTTCTCCTTGAAATATCAAATATAAGTTTTTTTCTTGGGAAAAAAAGTATCTCAAAGAAACAAAATTGGTAAAGAAACAAAATGATCAACTAATGGCTATGCCTTGGTTATTTTTAATCATAAAAATATTCTGGAAAGGATTAAATTTGGTTATTTTTAATCATAAAAATATTCTGGAAAGGATTAAATTTAACACTGTAGATGAAGGCTTGAGCGTTTTGCCCTCTGTATGGCCAGAATTTGGACTCATGTGACCCTGACTTCCATATTTCCATTCTCATGGAAACACGTTTGCATAGAACCAACCACCTACAATGTGGAGGTATTTCAACCTAGCTAAACTCAATACAGAGGTTCTCTCTATGGTTTTGTCCCTGAAGGCAAATAGGTACCATGCAACATTAACATTGAAGAGCAGACCTATCTTGGTTTTAACTTTTCTTCATCAGAATAGTACATATGCTTTTGAACATAACAAGTCATAAGCCATGGCATAGCATGTAATGGCATCTCCGCATTAGACCCAAAGCTAGGGCATGGAGTTGAAGAAATATGCAATCAACAACAATGTTCAGCATCGAATATTCTCTGGTTTCTTTCTTCTTATACAGTTTCACAATAATCTTTGATTGCTGAGCGAGGAACTTGACGTAACCAGACAAAAGGCTAAATGGATTTTATTTCCATGATCAAAAAGTAAAACTCGTATTCAATATATGTTAAAAGTGTTCTTTATTATATGAAGATTTACACTCCATGTGAAAATTGCTTATATTAAATGAAATACATCAAAGTAGGAGAATAAACAAAAAGGAGTAAAAACAAGAAAATTAAATTATGTCAAAATGATGAATCAAAACTCAGATTCCTCTAATATGCTTCAGTTGAACAGTGTGGACCATCCACTGTTCTAGGACTGAGTAGATTATTATTGAGAATTTGATAGAGGCATCAATAGCCCTTTCAAAAATAGCTGGCTGGCATTATCTCGCATTCCTGTGAAAGGTCACCATCAAAAGGAAAAAACAAATGGAATGAATGATTTCGCTGAGGCAAATGTTCAAACCTTTGAGAACTAAGCAGTTTTACTATAATGAGTGACTTTATCATTCAAAGTATAGAACAACATACTTTTATTTAAGCAAATAATATGACCTCCAGCATTTCCTGCTACATCCTATATGGCAGAGTCAAAATGACAGATCATCATACATCTCCTCATAAGATAACATGTAGAGTAAGTTACCAAGTGAAAGGTCAATGCTACTTTTATTAAGGAATCAAACTATACTGTGTAAAAGATTTAAAAGTAGAAGAAAAACGTACTACACTAGGTTTCTACCCGTCCCAAGGTTGAAGATAGGGAGGAGAACCTGAAAATACTATATCGATATTCTCACACCACATGATACCGACCTTGAGATGAAAAAACCCAACAAAGCTTCTAATACAGTTAACTGTCAATATTCCATTAACATGATTACATTTTAGTATGATAACTCGTAAAGTTAAGTCACCTTTTAAAATCGAGCAAAAAGCATAACATGTGATTGTTCAACGTCCAGAACTTTCTTGATGATGACAGCTTTCCAGCTACATATATAATTATATCAGTAGAGCTGCTAAAAAAGTGCATAATGAAATCAGCTACTGCTGCTACTTGTCTACCTGTAAAACACTACTTTGCAAAGGAATTTGATCTTACAAAGAAAAATACCAGGAAACCTCCTCATTAGGTTGGTTGCCAATCTTCCTATACTAAGATTTCTGAACCTAAAGATGTTCTTGAGAAAGAAACAGATGCTACACAGAAAACCAACAAGAAGCCTTCCCATTCGTTGACTGCACATGCTCCATTGACATGATTGCATTTTAGAAAGTAATCTGTTAGGTCACCTTTGACAATCAAGCAAATGCAAAACACATAAACAAAATTAGTCTGAAATATGATTGTTCAACAGTCAAGAGCACCTTGATGCTGCAAATTTTACAGCTAGCTATTTCAGTAAAGCTGCAAAAGAATGGTAGTTCTGGAGAGAAATGTGAAGGAGCAATATTATGAATTGCCCATTGAAACAATTCCCACAAATGAATTTTATACAAATAACAATGAAACTGCCTGATGCTACTACTACTAGCCTACCTACAAAGTCTGCATGAGCAAAGCTAAAAAAATGCAAAATCCCTCTTAAAGCTTGGGTTGTGGCACAGTTTTGAAATCCAAAGTCTGGATACACAGCTTGAAGATGCAAAAGTCTGGAAGTGAAAAAAATAAAAAAGCAAAGCTTAACCGTGTGAGAAACCTTGAAATGAAGACCAATGAAAAATACCAAGATTGCAGAACTCCAAAGTGCACACAAATCTAGGAGATACATGCAGATCTGAGGTTGAACTGGACATATTAGAGTCTCAAACTCATTTCACACTGATTGCTCATTCTATCATCAATTTTACTGGATATTGATCAATGCAATCAGCCCAAGGGCTATCAGCTGGTGGTTTCACAGTTCGTAGTGCTTGCCAAACAGCACTGTTGCACTTGAATCCGCTGCCAAATGCAATCTGCCAAATCCGATTGCCTTTTCGCATCCGCCCTTTGGCCTCAATGTAACTGAGCTCATACCAAATTGAGCTTGAAGAAGTGTTGCCGAAGCGATGCAGAGCCATCCTAGAAGCCTCTACATTTATTGGCTTGAGATGCAAGTTCTTCTCAAGCTCATCAATCACAGCTCTTCCTCCAGCATGAATACAGAAATGCTCAAATGCAAGCTTAAAATCTGGAATGTAGGGTTTGATCTTCATGTTGAAGACCTTTCTCACAACAAGGGTTGCAAAGAAAAGTAATTGCTCGCTGATGGGCAGAACAAGAGGTCCCAGAGTTGTGATATTAGTCTTCAACGCTCCCCCTGCTATGGCCATAAGTTCTTTGGATAATGACACACCAAGCTTGCCAGCTTCATCTTGCTCCTGATAAACACAGTTGAATGCTTTATCATCTGCTCCTTTATGAGTTCTCACAACATGGACAAGCTTGTACTTTGCATGCCGGCGGTCGGAGCTCTTATTTGAAAGAAGAACTGCAGCTCCCCCAACACGAAACAAGCAATTGGGTATCAACATTGACTTTTTGTTGCCGAAATACCAATTCTGAGTAATGTTTTCTGTGCTCACAACTATTGCATGTGTGTTCCTATGAACTTGCAACAAATCCTTGGCAAGATCAAGGGCAATAACTCCTGCACTACAACCCATTCCACCCAAATTGAAGCTCCGAATGTTCCCCCTCAACTTATACCTATTCACAATCATAGCAGAGAGTGAAGGAGTTGGATTAAATAGACTGCAGTTCACCACAAGAATCCCAATATCCTTGGGTTTCAACCCTGTTTTCTTAAAAAGATTGTCTAGGGCACCAAACATGACCTGCTCGGCCTCTTCTCGTGCTGTGGCCATGGAGGGCCGAGGGGGAATATAATGCACTGCGGCAGGAAGATAAGTGTTATCCCCTAAACCTGATCTTTCCAGTATCTTCCCCTGGAATTCCAAGGATGAATCTTGAAAATACCCCGAAAGCTTTGAGTGATTCATAAAGCGCTCGAAGTTCACTTTGAGGCTTTCGGGGGGCTTGTAACAGGAGTATTCCACAAGATACACAGGTAGAGGACGAGACATCATATAGACCGTGCACCCGAAAACAAGAATGGCCAAACAGGCGAGAACGCTCACGAGATTGAACTGTAAATGGATCCAGAGCTGCCAAATATCTTCTGGGTTCATCCGTCCCACTTCAAGAAGCATACCCACCATGAGAGGGATCAAGAGCAGAGTCAGGAGATGGGTTATGAGGTAATGATAACCGAGTTTGACATACTTCAGATTGACGCTTTGGAGGAAATCAGGGAGTATACGCGATGGACTGATCTGGACAGCCACTCCATTGGAGTCATGATTGTTGGTTTGGCGTGATGGGTGTTCAGTTTGACCCATTTTGGTAGTAGGGTTCAAACAGCCCAGGTCCAAAGATAAACTAATGGGCTTTTGAGTTTTACCCTTCAGATTGGATTCCAAGAGTATCTCAGTATAAAAAGCAAGCTATAAATCTAAGAGTTAAGAGGGCAGAAATAAAAGCTGTTAAAAATCAGAACAGAGGATTCCTACCTTAGGCCAAAAACTTCGAGGCTAAGCGAGGCCTGCAAGAAGTCAAAAGTGTTCCCAAATGAACTCTATGGCTGCCAATGTCCACTGATTTTCTGTCAAAATCAGCAACCAGAATCGCCGATTTTGACGAATCCACCTCTGCAAATCTTTCTTTCTCGCATGAACGCCGCGGTAGCTCAGAACAACAACACTCCGTGACGTGCTGCTGCAAAGGGCCGACCGATCTCAGCCCCGCATTGTCCCTCCCAGGACTCGATCGGCGGTGATCTGCAGACCATAAGAATGAACTTTATCCCCCCACAATCCAGAAGATGCAGAAGAACTGACAATCAAAATCTGGTGGGAAGATTCGATCATCTGACCACTCACAATCCCACACCTCTGGACTTTCGTTCTCCCTAGCACGACCACTTCGCATGCGAGGCAGACATAAATAGTTGAATTTTCCGTTTTTCCTACTTTGTTGGTTGATTTTATTTTTATTTTCTGAATTAAATTCATCGCTAAATATGGGGATGGATATGCACATGGGGTCTCTGATAGTGTTCCAGTAGAAAAACTGAACATCCATGCACGTGTTACCTTTTGACACGTAGATGATACCGGCTGTGGCCGGTCAATATTGCCGGCCTGCTTCTTTGTGGGACTCTCACCTCTCTCAGATTCCGGCCATTTTCCCTTCTCGCCTGGTTTTCCCACGTGGGCAGAAAGATCATCCCGTAAATCCTCTGTAATCAGGCTGTAAGTGGACCACGTGTCAGTAGAGTCCGCGTAGGCAAAACTCGCAGTCCAGTAGCTTTTCTTCGTTAGAACTGGTTGTGGTCGAGTGTGGATTTCAAATTTCCTTTCATTCATTTCAATTAAAATAAATATAAAACAGGTCGTGGCCAAGGGCGGATTTCAAATTTCCATTCATTTTATTTAAATTTAAAATAATAATATTTTTTGGGGATGTCTGTTTTAAGAAATATTTTGAAAAGACTCGAAGCCTTTTACATGTACACATCTTTCCTTAGCCAATTGGGGAAACAACAGAATGATGGGTTCCTTAAGCCAAGTTCTTGAAGACGATAACGGCACCCACATCAATAATTGCATTGACCCTACACTTTATTTGAACGACACGTGTCATGACTATTTTTTCATGGATAACATTTATAAATAAAAAATATTGAAGTTTAAATTGGTCTTTTATTATTATACAATGTTAAAATATATTAACAAAAGCCAGGCTGGTAACCTCAGTTGTTAAGATTTTTTCTCATCTTAAAAAAAAAATTATATAAAATAAAATCTAAAGATTTCAAATTTTGTTTGCATAGATACAGTAATATTTATTTTATTTGAAGAATAATCATTATTATGTTGTAATGTCATAAATATGTATTTTATTTGAAGAATAATAATTATTATGTTGTAATATCATAAAACGAGAAATAAATATATAAAGTGAGAAATATAGATACAATAAATGACATTTTAGTTAATATATTTGTATAATTAAGTAAGTTTTTAATGAAAATAATAGAACTTTATATAATATGATTTTATGTAATTTTATTGATATATATAGAATATGATTTTATGTAATTTTATTTGAAGAATAATAATTATTATGTTGTAATATCATAAAACTAGAATAAATATATAAAATGAGAAATAAATATATAATAAATGACATTTTAGTTAATATATTTGTGTAATTAAGTAAATAGTTTTTAACGGAAATAATAGAACTTGCTAGATATATAAACAATACGATTTTATGTAATTTTAAAGCACATTGATATGACATGTATCTCTTTTGAGTGTCTCTCTTGTTTGTCCTACTTACTCTCCAATTTTTAATTTAACAAATAAAGATTTCAAAATTTTAACATATTGACTTGTTATCCTAATAATAATAACCACTTTATCAATGGTTTTAAAAAGGGGAAATAAT
This sequence comes from Picea engelmannii, assembly GCA_009831015.1. NCBI lineage: Eukaryota > Viridiplantae > Streptophyta > Pinopsida > Pinales > Pinaceae > Picea > Picea engelmannii. The sequence goes on along the minus strand of ML777931.1, from coordinate 1,002,746 downwards.
AGTAACCACTTTATCAATGGTTTTAAAAAGGGGGAAATAATAGTAACCACTTTATCAATGGTTTTAGAAAAGGGGAAGTGCATTCTAAAATCGAGACAAAGGTGTCTTGTTATATCATTTTCTCCCTAATATTTATAAATCAAAATAATAAAAAATTAAAGTCTATATCAACTATTTATATCAATTATTTATTATCATATTGTAAATATATTTTTTCCAATGAAAAATTTGTAAGATTTTTCTTTTTTTCTTAAAATATTTAGATGGAGGGTAACTTAATCATCACTCACAATAGTTGTTAGTAATCCAACAAATTTTAGTGGGGTTTTAATCTTCGTTGAACTAGAACCGGTTCGAACAAATTGAGTTAATTGGTTGAAGGGGTTTTGTGGAGGCTCGATAATGTTGTTTGGTTACAATAGGGTTTTCCCTTGTCAAACACTACCTTTTGGGTCTTTGCAAGTTCTTGTAGACTCTATGTTTTCTTCTTTTCATCTTCATATGGATGTCAAGGATCAACTTGGTTTGGGGCCTTGATGGGACCATTTGTTTCCAATGAATCATGCTCCTTTTTTCTTCATCTCTTGACACAACCTCGCAATGTTTTCTAGATGACTTCTTGTTGTATGATAGTCTATATTTGGCTTCCATTGGCCTGTTATTCTCAAGTTAGAGCCACAATTTATGGAAGCACTCTTGCATAGTGTTCTTTAGCAATTGCAATTGATGTTATTCAACTTGCTCCAAATTCAAGAGGGTTGGTTTACTTGGATGTTATTCATCTTATTGCTAATGTCATTTTCGATGCCTTTTAAATGTTACATGTGTTAGTTCAATAGAACCAGAACTTCAATGTTGAGCAACGGTTATTTCATTGTAATCTCCTATCCATTTTTTTGCAATGTTGATTTACTTTGGCTCAAGATGTAGAGGAGATTAAAACTCTAACTTATGCAACTAGCCTTAGTGTTTAGTGTATGGCACAATAACATAATTCAAATATTTTGGTGATGATGTCAGAGGGGAGTGGTGTCCAATATGGATCTCTTTAGGGTAGTGGACTGCCACAGATGTTTGCTTGGGTGATGGATTGTCAGAGAACTCGGTTGTTCCTCCATTTGCAAGCCTACCATAGTTTGCTTCTTCTTTTTTAGATGGGTATGTTTGTTTTGCAACACGCACTATTATGGCAACTTATTTATGTCCTCTGTATTATATCATTTCTATAGGTGTTTTCCCAAGCATCCTCTTTTGTTCACTGGGATGAAAATTGTGGTCCTCCTCTTCATGAATGTTTTATTCAATATGTGGACATGTAGCTTTCAATTAAAGGACTTTTTTGTTGCATGGGGCCCCTCATGCAATTAAAGCTTTGCATGGGGCCCTTCATGCAATTAAAGCTTAGGGAATGCATATCCTTTATTGTTGTTCCTATTTTTTTCCTTATTAATATAAATCTCCTTATGTGTATTTATACCAAGAAAAAAACTACAATGACGTAACAATGGCAAAATTAGGTTGTTATTTTTTAAATTAAAACCAAATTCTATTTTCAACAAGAGAATGTACAAATAGATTCACCCTCTTCAGGTTGATGATGCTTGCACCTATCACTGCATATCAAAATATGCTAACCAATTACTAGCTTGTCTAATAGAGGCACATATTTGCTTAACTGATTAACAAATTTGGGGACACATACCCTAATCAAAAGATTTGGTTGAAGATCACACATATCCATTATGGCTCATTTCCTTATATTTATCTATATTGATGTCCAGTCAATGAATGAATTGTTCACTATTGGACTATCACCATCAATCTTTTTTTGTATTCACTAAAGACAAAGGAATTGAATCCCTTTCCTAATCTCAGGAATTTGATTCATGTCTCCTCTTTCTCATTCCAAAGGGACTTCTAGGCTTGGAAGTCATTGTAAGGTTAGGTGCCTCTTAAGATATGTTTATAATAGTGAATTGTCCACTTCTCTTAGGGGTGGAGAAGTAGTGGTTCCTAATCCTTGAAGTAGTAGGTCCAAAGTCCTTTTGAGTCTTATTTGGATCTACCCAATGGTTGCTCATCTTCAAGTATTAATTTCCACCAAGAGTATTGGGCGAAGATTGGTATGATTTTAGTGGCTAACTTCTTCTTTGTAAGGTTGTTAGAGCCCTACAAAAAGAGCATAATTAAGGGGTCCTTAAAAAGTTACTTATGTAAACATTTCCAATGGAGTGGAGGCTGGAAACAAAGAAGGGGGGAAGAGAATACCTCACAGTGAAAATCCTTTGTCTACCCAACCCCTATGAGACTACAACTAACTGCCAAAGGGGAGAAATGAGCTCTCTAGGGCACTCTAAGCACTTACATAGAAATAAACAACGCATACCTTGCATGGATCATGAAACCAATGGAAAACTTACACAAACAACATCATAACATAAATTGAATCTATTAGCATCATAAACTACAATAAATGGAGAAAATGAACACTTAATACATTCAATATGACAAGGAGAAAGAACTAGATTATATTAAATGAATGAGGAGGTGATTTACAAATGGGAAAACAATGGCTATGAGTATTGATGGCCCCTGCAACCTCCTCTTCATCGAGTTCACCCTTCTAAGCATCTTCTCTTCATTTTATCTTCAAACTAAAGTGATCTTGATGCTCGTAGATCCTCCCAAGAAATTGGAGTAGAGGAAGCAGTGGATCTCTCTACAAATGAGTATCACAACAATGCCTTCAAACCAAGCTCTCTGATGTCATATGGGCTGCATAACCTTGCTTTCAAAACCAAGATAATAAAACAATCTATAATGCTTGTATTTATAGATTTTTCTTGCTTGAATCTTCTTGCAGAAGCCTCCCAAGGGTGTCACATTCATCTTAGGATGATCCTCTTTGAAAACCAACCTAATAGAGACACTTAATGGCTTGAATTTCTAGAGATACATAAACACTTTTACAATTGTTTGTTGCTTTTAGAACTTGACATGGTTATTGTGGGGATTTCCACAATATAATCTAGTTCTTTCTCCTTGTCATATTGAGAATAGATGTGTAATTGACTTAAATATAGCCTTATTATCTGCATCAAGCTATCTTTAGGGATTTGAGTAATTTAGAACACGTATAACCTTTAGGGGAGAATGTTTTTCATTCTTTGGCTTTTCCCTAAGGCTATTTCCAAAGTATGATTGTTTATCTTTGCTAGTATGATGATTTCAATAATGCCAAAGGTTTGGTCACTGTGTGGACATTTTTGTATTATAATAGATGCCTTCTCATGTGTGAGGTGAGGAGAGCAACATATAAGTAAGATACATCATCATTTTTCTAGTAATAATATCTTGTACCACTAGAGAGAAGAGATGGAGATATGGAGAAGATCTAATTGGTTTGGAGGGAGTGAAGAGGGACCATCTACAATAAAGCATTAGTATTCACCAAAAATAACTATATAAATTCCTCATGAGTTGGTCATCCCCTATGCTCAATTAGCTATACAAATCTATGATAACAACATTTGTGGTGAAGTGTAATCAAGTGGTGTCACCATAGGATGTAACAATACATATGATCATCTATGAAATATTGCAAACTCCTAGAGCACCATGGAACGGGTGTGAGGGCTAGGAGAGTTGAGGTTTGGGTCAACCAATAGAGTGATGTGTAATATTAGGGAAATAAATTCATTGTGTAGGTGTTGAGGTTGGAAAAAACTTTATCCCTGTAGCCAAAACAAAGGGTTCTTCACCAATAATCTTGAATAACACCATGGAGTACAACTCATTGACATGAAAATATTATTAGGAGTTGAAGACAAGCATGAGAGAGATCAATCAATCAATGATCGATGGTAAAAGCAATTTATGATTATAAGGAACCTCGTCAACAATGATGATGGGGACCAAGGTATTGGTACAATTCTTCTTCATGTGAATCAAATTTTTTGAAGTTGAACATAAGAGAATTCATTCGGTATGAGTGGACAGGGGACTCATTTCTTAATGCAAGGGAACCTATTAATAATATTGGTAGGTTTGAGGGTATCAACCACCTCTAAGTCCAACTCTCAGAGTAGCAATGTGTTGGAGTCTATAAGAATGGATGCTTCAAGGGAAAGTGATAGTGAGATATGTGATAATAAAACTTATGGTGAAGTGCAATAATGTGGTGTTAGCACAAGGGAGGATCCTCTGTTAGAGACCAGTTCAGGGAACATTTAGAGGATCTGATCTTGGACCTAGATCTATTCAATGTCCAACCCTCCAAAGGGAAATATACTTGGAGCAACAAAAGGACAGGGGTGGGCCATATAACCGCCAGACTGGATCGTTTCTTTATCCACAACCCTCTCCTCTTCCTCCTGCTTTTCATCACCTCCCAAATCGTTTCTTGGGGAATCTCAGACCACCGACCTATAGCTCTTGCTTTTTCAAATGTTGAAAACTTGGGCCCCATTCCTTTCAAATTCAACCCTCTCTGGTTGGATTCGTCGGACTTCCTCCCCCTAATCTCCTTGGCTTGGTCTACCTGGGTGGAAGGAACCCCTGTGTATATTTGGGAGAAAAAACTGAAAAAGACAAAGCAAGCTTTAAAGCACTGGGCCAAAGCTTCCCTCAAAAGCACAAAGGAAGAAGTAGAGTGACACAAAAAGAATTTAGAAGAGCTACACACTGAAATGGAAGACAAGGAAGTACACTGCAGACACCTCAAGTAGGAGAAAAATCATTTCCAAAACTACTTAAGGGCACTCCACAACGAGGAAAAGGAATGGAGACTAAAGTCCAGAGCCTTGTGGCTCCAAGCAGGAGACAAAAATACATGTTTTTTTCATAAGCAGGCTAAAGCTAGACAACATAAGAATACAATGGATGAAATTAAAACAACCACAGGGGAAGTAAGTAATTCCTTTGACGAGATAAAAAAGGAAGCCTCCTCTCATTTCAAAAATATTTATACCCAGGATGGAGCAGATAATAAAGATTAGAGTATGTAGTTCATTGAACCAATCCTGCAGTTGATAACGGATCAGGATAACAAGATCTGACAAAGGTAGTCACTGAAGAGGAAGTTAGAGTAGTAGTCTTCCACTTCGATCCAAATAAAGCACCCATGCTAGATGGATTTACTCCACATGTCTACAGAAAATGTTGGGAAATCATTAGAAAGGACTTGCTCTGTATGATTAGATATGTCCAGTCTCCCTGCAGGATAGGAGGAGCCATCGATACCTCCTTCCTTGCGTTGATCCCTAAAGCCAAAAATGAAAACAATTTTGATCGTTTTCGTCCCATCTCTCTTTGCAATGTCTCCTACAAAATTCTCACCAAAATTACCGCCAACAGGTTAAAACACCTCCTCCGAAGGATAATTCTCCCAAATCAAGGGGGCTTCGTGACTAAGAGACAAATTTGGGACAACATAATCCTGGTCCAGGAAGCTATCCAAACCAATATCACAAATAAATAAAAAGGAATGATAATCAAAATCGATATGGAAAATGCCTTTGATCGAGTGAAGCATGAATTCCTTTATGATGTGCTAAACAAATTCAGATGCCATAGCTCCTTTATCTCCTGGATCAAGGCTTGTATATCATCCCCATGGATAGCGTTGTTAATCAATGGTCGCCCAGCTACGTTTTTTCAAGCCTCAAGAGGTCTTAGACAAGGGTGCCCTCTCTCTCCTATGTTGTGTGTTATTATGGCAGAAAATCTAAACAGAAGACTGGAGCAAGAAAGGGCCACCAGAAATATCCCTGGATTGAAAATTGCTAGGGGAGTTAGAAGGATAAATAACTCACAATTCGTTGATGGCACTCTTCTTCTTGGAGGAGCTTCCCAAACAATGGCTCGAAGATTTAACTAGTCTTGTACCACTACGAACAAGCATCGAGGGAACTTATCAACAAACTTAAGAGTCAAATTTACACATGGAACATAAAAGCAGGATCAATGGCTAGAATAGCCAACATCCTCCAATTCTCCTTCACGACGGACTGGAAATACTTCAAGTATCTAGGTATGCCCATCAATATCAAAGCCCTCCTTGGGGAGGCATGGCAGGTGATCCTCCAAAAAATTAAAGATCAATTTTAAATATGGGGAGCCACGTGGCTAAACCCAGCAGGCAGGGTCATCTTAATAAAATAAATTCTTTCTTCCTTCCTAATTTTCCAATTCTCAACCTTCTACGCCCCAGTGGGAATCAAGAAAGAAATGGCCAAAATCAGAAGAGAATTTCTCTGGCAAGGAGGCAAGGATAACGAAAAAAATTCCATATGGTAAATTGGGCTATTACATGCACCCCTAAAGAAAATGGGGGGTTGGGCATAAGAGACCCGGAAAAGATAAACTTAGCGATGGGAGCCAAGTTAATCCGGCGTGTAATCACAGGTGAAAAAGAATGGTGGAAAAAAGCACTTTGCAATAAGTACTTATCCAAAGATAGAAAAATATGCGTGGAGGAAGCAGACCTTGGGAAATCAGGCTCCCCCATCTAGAAGCTTATTCGGGCGTTTGTTCCGCTAATACAATCCCACCTCAACTGGAACCCAGGGAATGGAAAAGAAATCAATATTTGGGAGGATAACTACTTGGATATGGGGATCCTCTCAAACATCCCTTCTCTGAACCAATTCAAGCTCCGGTTGTCCTCTTATGGAAAATACACCCTCTATGATATCTCAAACTGGCATAGGAATGACACTTGGAAAAGTTGGAATCTGGGTGAGGTTCCTCCTCTCCTGAGAGACGAGGCTAAGCAGTTCCTCCTAGTGATCTCTAGAAATGCCCCAGTCCACCTTAGTCAAAAGGACGAAAGAAGCTTGGGAAAAGAAGGGTAGACAGTGAAGACGGGCTACAAGCAACTCTTAGAAGGCTGTGATATCCCAATAAAATATGCCATTTGGAAAGAGATATGGAACCCAAACAACCTTCCAAAAATAAACATCTTCTACTGGCAACTGGCTCACAATAAACTCCTAATAGGTGAAAATTTGAACAAAAGAGGATTCCTTGGTCTTTTTAGATGTGCCATGTGTGCCAATAGCTGGAAAGAACCAATCATCTATTCCTATATTGCAATTTCACTAGACAGGTGATGAACAACGTCTACCTCGAATTAGTCCCCCAAATCTCCAGGATGACAAGTAGAAGAAGCCTGATTAGTAAATGGGCGAAACATTACAAAGGATCACTCCAAGGGAACTCGAATCTTATTTGAGCCTGGAAGGCATCGATAAAATTTGTCTGCTAGAAAATTTGGCTGGCAAGAAATAAAATATTTTTCAAAGAAAAAACCATTTCCCCTCTAATAGTCATGACAAATGAAATCAGTCAACTAAGGGAACTTTTATCGTCCAAGAAAATAACCATTCGAGCAGGGGATCCACTAAGAAGATAAGACCAAGCTTGGATAACAAAACTAAATCTCCTGGAAGTCCCACCCACCTGCTCTCCAAAAAAGACTTCATGCTGGCAACTTCAGTACTCACCTCAAGAGTTCAAAAGATGGCTAAATACTCAAAAAAGTCATGTTCTATGTTTTGATGGGGCTTCTAAAGGGAACCTAGGGGAGGCAGGTGCGAGAGGAGATTTGTTCAACCCTAGAGGACAAAGGTTGCTAACTTACTCTTGGAATATAGGAATAACCACAAACAACTCAACATAGGCTTATGCACTTCTCAAAGGGACCCAAATAGCAAAGGATTGTCAAATAAACAAGTTGATCATCCTAGGAGATTCCAAGATGATCATTAGGTACTTCATTAAAAACACAAACCCAAAGAACTCAACTCTGAAAATAATCATCGACAGAACCAAGGTCACACTCTCTAACATGTACCCCATCTTCTATCATGTTCGACGAGCCAACTACTCGAGAGAATATGAACAAGATAACAAAGCCATAGAAAAAATCACATGTCACTTGGAAGTTCTAGGTAGGACTGAGTTTCTAGCCCCCCCTTAACCTCTCCAATGTCCCAGCTCACTTACGTCAACAATCCACCCAACACCCAATTACACATGGCTCTCCAGCACAACAACTCATCAAGATGAACTCCCGACATGCCCGAGGGATCAATGTTCTTAGCCAAATCCAGGAATGTGAGAAGCAATATGTTGCAGCCGATGAATTTGGATATTTAGTGTAGCAAGAGGTTCACCCCCCATGGGATCTTGTCACTCCCACCTTGATCCTCTACCTCCCCTTACCCTTCCATTAATGGCACGCAAGATAACGGAATGGGAAATGATTGATGTAAGGCTCAAAAGCATGCGAAAGATGGTAAAGCAGTCCACCTCATCTCATGGGCGTCAATTTGTACGTTCAATAACGAATGTCATATGGGGATTACAGGGAGGACAGAGTGAGATTCATTGTTTATACATCCATAGGAAGGTAAGTGAATTAAAAAGCCTTACAGGAGAAAGGAAGAGCCCCAGAATTTCAAGCCAGTTTTTAGACAACAATTGTAGTGCAGAAACAGACGAGGTAAAGGCCACGACTCAAGAGCACGGAGATAGCATCGAATTTCCCAAAGGGAATAACAGGAAAAGCCACCGCGGAGGAACTAAGCAGGGAGATTGGAAAAGGATCCAATTGGAATTGGGTTCTCTCAGCAATAATCCAGTCAAAAGAGAAGCAGCCTTAGAAAGAGCACCCAGAGCCCAACAACACATGCAAGGCCTTTGCCCAGGTAGCAGAATTGGAATCGTAGGCACATACCACATCAAAAATCCTAGAAAATTCACGTCAGCCAGTGGAACCTCCAGAATGAATCAGCACCCAAGATAGGATAACCAAGAGGAGAAGATGGTGGACAAAAATTTCATCACCACCCAACATATGGCCATGATATTGGATTCACACAACACCACCCTAAGATTAATGATGGAAAACTTGTCTCAACACCGAGCCTTGATAATCCAACTCCAAGATGAGGTTGATTTCTTAAGAAGACAAGGTGAAAGACTCGAAGAATTGCATGGAACCAAAGCCCAGGATTCCGCAGAACAAAGCCAAAGAGAGGAGTGCGGGAGCAGAGTCATCTTGGTCATGCCAGACCTAAACGTCTCCCTGGACATGCCTCTAGATTAAGCTCAAAATCCAGAAGAAAAGAAGCGGTAAGAATGGTCGACTGTCCCAAAATTTTGTAATTATGGCTATGTCTAGTAATCTCAGATTGTAAGCAGTAGCTAGAATAGTTTGTTTTTCTAGATATAAACAATAATCTTTTTGAACAGGTCCTTGTAGTAAGCTATCTGAAATACTAGTAGTTGGGTCCTTGAACCAACACCCATTTTTGTAATCAGTGACTATGGTCGTGCCTTTTTATATATAAAAAAAATATTTAGTTTATGTAAAAAAAAAATAATGTGGTGTTAGCACTGGATGTAACAATATGTATGGTCATCTATTGTTGGTGTAGGACAATTTTGGGGAGAATAAAGGAAGTTTTGATGGAATCAAAGCAACGCTGAAAAATAAGGGAGCGCGCCAGAATTAGAAGAAAAGCAGCGCTGGAAAAAGAGGAAAAGCAGCGCCGAGAAAAGCAATTACAATGTGGACAAACTGTTGCGGAGCAGTTGGAAAGTGGACAAGCATCAACTTGGAGCAATAGTTGGATCAAGGACCAGCTGGGATTAAGTCAAGGAGAAAGTGGACAAACCTAATCCGCTTAGGGTTAGGGTTTTTGTAAGGGCTTTGTCCCAATTTTGTATAAGTAGAATGTATTAGGATGACGAGAGGGTTATCCTTTTTGTGGTGTGTTTATTGTTAAAGTTGCAGTGGGTCCTTTAGTGGAGAAAAGGTCTTGTTGAGAGACTTGGGAGATCTGTGGAGATCGGGTGTAATGAAGGAAGAAATGTACAGTGCGCAGCACTAGATTTTGCAAGAATATGAATAAAGAGCCAAAACGACAAATCTTTGTGGACGTAGCCCTAGGGGGGGTGAACCACGATATATCTATGTTTTGTGCGAATGTATGTAGTGTTTCTGATCGTATTTTATTTAGTAAGTTTATGATGAACATGTTAAATGATAAAGGAAATAGAACTACGCACTAAGAATAAACTAACAAAATCTGCATAATAGCTCGAAATAAATGAATGTTATAGCTATGGTTTAGATCATAATATTGGGTTACGGTAGATAAATACTTGTCATTGAACACATGAAGCTATAATGGTTAATGAAGTCCTATCAGAATAGTTGTGACAGTGGTCTGGAATAATATCTAATGAGGGTTTGAGGGCTAACAACGATTACATACAATGCCTTTGAGAGAGAAACACATCTCATCCCATGGTTGCAAACATCTAAGTCCTGCAACCCCCCATAGAATCCATCTCGGGTGAGACTGCGCAATGCACTTTGTGTGTTGTGTTTCCTTCTGGTATCCATAAGGGACGATAGTCGAAGGGTTGTTGGTAATCATGTAGTTAGAACTTGGGTCAGCCCATAAGTAAACCAACAATGGTTGTGTTGCTGGTTGGAACTCAGAAGATTAGATCGGGAGAGATGTATCATGCAGTATAGAAAGGGGATGTTGTTAGGTTGGAACCCCACGAAAGAAAAGATTGAAAGATGGTTGACAGTCCAGGAACTATAATTTTCCCATAAATATAATAAAATCTATATGTTTAAGCCAAGACAGTATTTGGAAAGATATGTATTCAACGAAATACATGAGAGCTTCTTTAGTGAGTTTCCCAGACTATTGCAAGAGTGGATAACACGATTGAAATATATCCATCTGAAAAATAGAGTTAGATCAGTGGAGTGGATAGAAGAAAGCATCGCGCAGTTGAAAAGAGTGAATAACAAATTCACGCGCGTAGTAGATTTCTTGCTAGACAACATTGTAGTGGGGTATATCACTGGTTCGTAGTAGATACATCGATGTATTACAATGTAGCATTGCAGGAGTTTCTTAAGGTCCCAAGGGGAAGGTACATTGGGTCGTTGTACACTTCGATCAAGAGATTATTGCATGATAAAGGGGTATTAACCATGGAATCAGACAACTAAACTACCCTGCGTGCATGGGGGAGTTAGGGGAAACACTGAGGAAGTTCTGAGATGTAGGGGGAAATGGATAGAACAGAGCACAGTAAAGAGAAATATCCCATTATGATGGATCAAGAGGAGATCCAGGAAATTATGCAGAAGGCAGGAACAATGCACAGTGGCAGACCCTACCAATATAAGCTTAATAGGAAGAAAATAGCAGTAGCCGAGAGGGAAGGCTTGGAGAGTGATGAGGAAGAGGTAGAGGATCTTCGTTCTGTGGAGCACATTGAAGAAATATTGGACGCCGCATATGAAAGAAAGACTAGAGGAGTGAGATCTAATGAGGAAGCAGATACCCCTATCCATATCTAAATCAGTGTAGAACCTACAACCCCATGTACGATTAACACATCAAAAAAGAAAGAGTTGTTTATAGAACCAGTGACTGACGGTCAGAGGAAGCTAGGATATCAGAATAGAAGTGAGGGTATGTTATAGCAAGATTTGCCTCACCCTATGCAAATTTGCTCAGAAGGCCTTTTTCCATTCACCTATGCAGACTTGAAGTCCCTTTTTGCAAATCCCAAAGCTAAAAACAACATTTTTCCACATATACGGGCCCTAACTATTATACATCATGCGTATACATAGGTTGCACCATTACAGCCCGCGTACATCAGGTTTTGTGCCAAAAATCAAAAAATAGTGTCAGGTTTCCATGTCACGTCACGAGATCCATGATCCTTGACCTTCCATATACTAGAAACATTCTGACTTAGCCCTTCAGTTCCACTTGAAGGCTATAAATGGGCCATATCCAAGCCATGGAAAAGAGGATAAGAATTCAACTTTGAGAGAAAATTTACTATGGAGAAATTATTCACCTCATATTGAGTCTACATCCCTTTGTCCTTTTAAGTCTGAACACATTATTCATCCCCCAAGCTCTTCCCTACTTGATTGAGAACCTCATTGTCTCATTTTTTATTATTTGGGTTGGTTTTCATTGATGTCAACCCTTGAAGAAAGTCCGGTAGAAAATTCCAGTAGCACAAAGGTTTGGGTAATGGACCCAAGTTTTTTTTATGTATAATGGTATGAGTTTTGATATATTTGTAGGTAAGACTATTCTAGATGGATATTACATTTCATTTCATTTTTGGTGGTATGTGGAACGTCACATAACTCCTCACGGTTTGAGAGTTATGGCCTTGCGAAGTTGGAGGACCCTCATTTGTTGGCTTGAAGCCCCAAAAGGTCATAGAAGTCAAAGTGCTTGCAACGAAGAAATTATGTGAATAATAAAGTGAAGTGACAAAGTCAAAGAGGATTATTTAAATAATAAAGTGAAGTGACAAAGTCAAAGATGATTATTTAAATAATAAAGTGAAGTGACAAAGTGAAAGAGAATTATTTAAATAATAAAGTGAAGTGACAAAGCCAAGGAGGATTATTTAAATAATAAAGTAAATGGATAACTTTCTAATTATGGAAAGTGGTTATAAGAAGGTTAACCCTAAAATGAGGAAAATGGGTTAAGTAGTCAAGTGGCTATTGGATATATGGACAAGTGGCAAATTGGGCAAAGTTGGACACAGGTGACTATGTGGACAAAGTGGTCTAGAAGATGCTTCTAAGGAAGCTACATGAAAGTATAAATAAGAAGCAAGGCTCTCTCATTTCCATCACACTTGAGCATATTGAATATCTACAGGTGACTGAGGTAACCAAAGGATATCTAAGCCAAATTTTAGAGGGAAGGTGAAGTAAACAAGGCCGAAATTCAAGGGAGGATAAATTCTTTTGATGATGCTTTCTAAGGTATGTTATTTACAGGTTATCTCACCATTTTCACAATAATTTTTTTTCTAGAATGATTCAGACCGTGAAATTGAGAGGTCGTCGAGGAAACATATCCAAGTAGCCGTGGTACAAATTTCAGCTTGTGGTTCGTTGTATTTTTGGAGTTACACTCCTTGGAAAATAGGGTTTGTGGCTAGTCCTGAAACTAGTCTATAACAGGTGTTTCAAGTAAAAACGTCATAAATTCTTCATAACAGATACAAATTTCATAAGACCAAATGTGTTTGTCAGAGTATAGTCTGTAGTATTATGTGTACAAATTTCAGATCCATACAACAAATATTCTGTGTGGGGCATGCTCTACAATTTTGCTCTCTAGAATAAGCCAAAATTCAACAAGGTATGCCATTTTTGCTATAAATCCTTTTCTGAGAGGTTCCAAGTAGTGACACCTGGAGGAATTGCATAAAACACACTGAAGAACATTATGTACTATTTTCAGATCTTTATTCATTACAGGTACATAGTTATGATTATTTCAAGTTAGGGTTGTTGACTAATCCAAAACTAGTCATGTGAGACTAAAGTAAAGTTTGATGAAAATGCTAGTCTCTTGTTGTTAAAGTTAAGGAAGGTTTGTAGGTATGTGATCATATACACCAAGTCTATTACAGAGTTACAAATCAGATTTGGATGATGAAATTGATGAGGGATTTTGGTTGAGGTTGAGGTACAGGTTGGTGCACTTGTTTATGGTACAGGTTGATTACAGGTTGAGGTACATGTTGATGCATGGTTCAGGTTATTGGTACAACTTGATTGGTACATATTTACAACAATATATCTCACAGTGATAGTGTGACAGTGGTTCCATCATTATACTTATATGTCAGGGCAGTTGGATGGGGCAAGGACAGGTGGTTGTAGTCGGAGAACATAGGGGGTTGTAGTCTCCTTCTAGTTGTAGCCATAGAATTAGGGATTTGAAGCTTCCCTTAGGTGTAGCCTGAGAAACTAGGGGGTTGGAGCCTCATTCCAGTTGCAGTTGGAAAACAAAGGAAGTTGGTGCTTCCAATGAATTTAATTCTTCGAGACATATAAGAAAAAACATTTTGTGGTTTTCTCCCGCTTTGGGTTTCCACGTAAAAACACTGGTGTATTGTGTATGTGTATAATTGTTCATTTGTTCATTGTTTATTTACTATGAAAATATTGGATGATAATGTTACATTGATATAGAACTTTCATTATATGGTTAAAAAGGATTAGATCACTCTATTACCGATTCACCCCCCCTCCAGTAATCCAACAATTAACACATCAGTAAAGAAAGAGTTGTTTATAGAACTAGTGATTGATGGTCAGAGGAAGCTAGGATATCAGAATAGAAGTGAGGGTATGTTATAGCGAGATTTTCCTGACCCTATGCAAATTTTCTCAGAAGGTCTTTTACCATTTCCCTATGCATACTTGAAGTCCCGAGTTTCCATGTCACATCATAGGATCCATGATCCTTGACCTTCTATATACTAAAAATGTTCCGACTCGACCCTTCAGTTCCACTTGAAGGCTATAAATGGGACATATCCAAGCCGTGGAAAAGATGAGAAGAATTCAACTTTGAGAGAAAAATTACTATGGAGAAATTATTCACTTCATATTGAGTCGGCATCCCTTTGTTCTTTTAAGTCTGAACACATTGTTCAGAACCCAAGCTCTTCCCTACTTGATTGAGAACCTCATTGTCTCTCTTATATGAGCTTGCCTTTGGTGGAAGATTGAAGTGGTGGAGGCCAAGTTGGAAGGGACTTAGTTTCTCGGTTTTGAACCGTGTCGACACAAAAGTTTGTAATCCATTCACTTCTGCTGATTACATTTTAATATAAATACTCTTTTCTCGTCCAATTAATATCTTGCAAATATTTGAATTGTTATTCCATGGGCATATTTGTTATGAATGTTGATGGATTATGCTATTGAATGTCCTAACTTTATATATTATCACCATATGCTTTCATTCCTTGGTTGTTGAGGACAACTTGCAGATGTATTTCTTTGAGTCAAGTGCTCAACGATGGACTTCATCGAACGTTTGGATGAGGTAGGCTATTAATCTTTCATTGTTACCATATTTGTTTATATAGCATACCTAGGATTAGAGTTGATTTCTGCATTCATTTCTGTCTGTTGTGGTTTACCCCTTGCCATAGAGAGATTTTCCTCGTAACATAATTGGTGACCATACTGGGGATAGAATCTTCTTTTTGGGGTTTGGAGTGTGTTTCTCCTTTGATTGCTCTCATTTATATTGAGTTTATTGTCGTCTAATTGCTTGACAGCCTCTGTTGGGTTTCTATCTGAGTGTATACCTTTAACATGATTAACCCAGGTTCAGTCTACTGGGGTTCCAACAAAGCCTCTAAAACTATTGGCCCTCCTGGTAAACCAGAAGGCAACGTAGTGCACAGAGTACATTGTGCAATCTCACCCGAGATAGTCTTAATGGGTGACTGCAATACTCAGGTGTTTGCAGTCCAGGATTGAGTGGAGATCTGAGAGGTGTGTGTTGGAAGGTCTATTTAAATTATTAAAGCAATATATAGTCATTCTTAATTATGCATGTAATGTAATCAACTCATTCATTCATCGTGCTAATATCTACTCATAAACAATAAAAGAGACATAAACATTCAATCACATAACACAGGTTTTACCGTGGTTCACCCCCCTTGGGCTACGTCCATAAAGATCTGTCTCTTAAGCTCTTCTATTATGGCATTTCCAAAACTTCAGCATCACGCGCTTTACAACTCATCCTCAGTCGGGTCGAGATCTATTATGAGGTGGACTAGATCACACCAGGATACTCAGCCTATGATATAACCCTCGAGATCTACCCTTCTGGCCCTCTACATCTCAACATATTACAAAGTAGGTCGTATCACAGAGTATTACAAACTAGTTATCAAAACATGACTCCTTCCTCTCGTCGTCTCTTCAGGCTCTCTAAACTCGACTCTAGCTCACTCTATGAGACCTAGGTATCTATATTTATATGTTTTTGGCTCATCAACCATTACAATGTATTACAAAAACCCTAACCCTAACATTGTTAGGTCTTCCATGCATGCGCGCATGCTACTCTTCCTTCCAGTTGCCTCTTTCCTCATGCATACCTTCCTTCCCAAAATAGTCTTTCTTTCCAATTTGGCCTGCTTCCAACAGCCCCCCAACACTGACATGTGGCTCTTCTCAAGCGACCTAACCTCTGTGTGCTTCGTCGATCTCCCTGGTGATTGCTTGGAACTTCTCCATGAGATCTGTTGCTTGTGTTTGGGCGTGCGCGGTCTTATCCTTGAGTGCGTCCAATACCTGCACTGCAATCTCGTTGCTAACCATCCATGCACATTCTGCCTGGGTTTGTGCCATATATGTTTTAGCTTCCTATGCATGTGAAATGACCTCTATTGCTCACTCCTGGAGTGGTTCCATTTGATCTTGGTGCTCCTTTTTCTGCATCTACGCAATTATGAGTTCTTCTTGCAGTTTCTTCATGTCTTGCGCCCCTTTGATGTGCTCCGTGATCGAGCTTGTCTTCTGCCTCTGCTTGAGGTCTTGGATAGTTGGACTTATCCTTTCTCCTTCTTGGTCCCACTGCTGGACCTGCCGATCCTCTTCCATCTTTGTCCAGAGCTGCATTTCTTTCTCGGACAAGTCATTCGCCGCGTGGACTTGTCTTTCTATCTCTTGTATTTGTGTTGTTTTCTCCTGTTTCCTTTTCTCCCTCACCTCCGATGGAGTGGTAGGTGTGAGCTACTCTCAAAGATTCTCGATCTCCTATTGGTATTGAACGATTGTCTACACAATCTGATCAATATTCTATGTCATCATGAGTTCGGTTGTCTACGCGTTCTTTGGGATCTTCTCGTAGGCTATGACCACTTCCTGCTCCAATCCCTTCATGCATTCCCTCTCTTCTCTAGTCTCGAGCTTGGCCTGTTTGAATACCAATTCCATCTCGTCCCGATTATCCTTTACCTATTGCAATTCTAATGTATCTGTGTGTGCACGAGACTGTACCTCTTGTGCAACACTGACTTGCATTTTATATAGTGCCTTGGTTGGTATCCACGACAATACCAATTGTAGTTGAGCCAAGTCCTTTAGGGGTGTCTTCCCCACGATTTCGTCCATGCGCAACATGTTGGGTGTGATGTGAAATGTTGATCTCGATTGTGCTATTGTCTGGATTGTATCCTGCTTGCTTTCTCCAGTTTCTCCTCCTATCTGTGATGTTGACAGGCCCGTTTCTACGTTGTTGTCGACTGTCTGTGCTTCCCCGATCTGCCTGAGGAGCTGTCGCATGTATGCCATCTCTTCTTCAATTATTTCCCTTTGGTGCACAACATTCTCAAAATCCTTGAATGTGCGATCATGGACCACTTGGGCCACCATTTTTGCATCATCCTCTATGATTGTGTATTCTGGAGGCATTCTATGTGCCTTCGTCTTCTTGCGCACACCCCCGTCTGGGTGGATGACCGCTTAGTCTAGCCTGGCTCTTGTGGAGTAGCACTTGATGTAGTCCCATGTGTTTCCTCAGCCTATTTATGTTGTACTTGGGGCACCTGTGTGTTGTTCTTATTCCCCGTCTGGACTCCTATCTTGGATGTCCCCCCTTTCTTCTATTGTGGCTTGTTCTGACCTATACTTGGTTTCTTGGGCATTGTTACTTCCTGGGGCTGTGTTTGTGCCTGCTCTACCTCCTCAACATGTGTGTGTTCCTGTCTTGGATCCTCCTCCTCTATCTTTGTGGGTATTTCTTGAGTGAGGACTGGAATCCTCCATTCGTCTTCCCAATCCTTGATGACCATTTTATGTCCCCCTCTGTGATGTAGTAGCACAATTGTAGCCATTGCTTGTCGGGGTCCTTTCGTGCCTGGATCCACATCGCATGTCTAGTGGTTTTGAAGTTGGATATGCTCTGATAGTGTGCAACAACTTCCAGTGTTATCCTCAAAGTGTTGGCGATGGTGTCCTATAGGTCGCGGAGATATACTTCGAATATAGTTGCATTCATTCTTCTATTCTTGGCGTCTGAAGCAACTCCAATCGATAAGTATCGCACTCCATGGCAGGGTTTGGGTCTCATGGAAAAAAATACGTAGTTCAGCTCCTTCCATCCCATAATGGCTATTAGGATGAGTAGCTGTGAATAATGAATTTTTTTCCCCAGATCCTATGCATCCTTGCAGTCGTCTAGGAACAGATTCAACAAATAAGGGGCCCTGCTGAGAGTGGTTCCCTTGACACATGATGTTGTAGCTGCGACAACCCCGAGCAAGACTTCCTCCTTGTGGAATTTCCTTAGAAAATTGCATGCCATGATTTTTGTGGCCATTCTTGTCGTGATGTCACTAATCCATTTGATAATGATTCTGTGCGACCCCCTGTCGGTGCCGTATTTCTTCTTCATCTCCTCGACCAATGCTTTCTCCTTTGTTTTTTCCTCGAGGAACTGTGCGAGATCCATGCCCCGTGATGGAAGCCATGTGATGTGTGCAATGAGCTCTACGTCTATTTAGACAAGCTGCTCCAACCATAGATATCCGCCATGTGTGGCCTCCATCAGCTGCTTGACACAGTTGTTTTCATATTGGCCTCTCCCAAAGTGTGGTAGGTCCAACAGACCTAAAATCCCAGTTTTGGCCAATCCTGTTGCCCACTGGAGTGGTTGATGGATTAGTTCCCCAAAGGGTCCTATACCCATATTCTGTAGGTAGATTTTCTTAGCAAACTCCAGGAACTTGTTCGTGTCTGTTACATCGTGGTCTGAGTAACTTAATTTTTCTACATAACCTAACAAATATGTTGGTACATGTACCCCTTCCGGTATGTGCAGAAAAACAATTGCGGCGACGGGTTGTCTACGTGGTGACCTAGGTACTATTTTCTTATCCTTTCTCGGTGGTGGCTGACTCGAGGTTCCAGCCTCCATTGTTCATTCTTTGACATACTGTTCTGGTTGGCCAGTGCCATATTCCAGTGCTCCCTCCTGTGGTTGTTCTGACATGGTTGTCTGTGAGTCTTCTGGCATGGTCATTTCTTTTTGGTTTGGGGTCATCCCATTGACTCTCGGGGATTCTTTCGGGTTTACCTGCATCTTCATTCTGTCAGCCTTGCCCCTCTTCTGGCCTATCAATGTCCATGCCCACCGGTGTTGTCTGTTGGATTTCTTCCTCAATGCGTGTGGGGCTTGCTATAGTTTTATCCGGCGATGGGATTTCATCCACATTGATGACTTCTGGCGACTGAGATGGTTGTTGTTCGCTTCCCTGTGATTGCGATTGTGTTCTGGTCCTAACTCGGGGTTGTCTGGCTATCTGGATCGATTCTAATTATTTGTGTGGTGCCATGGTGGTAAAAAATTGTTGTTCACCGAGCTCAGTAGCCTCTGCGACCTCTGCAAACTTCACTCTTTGCTTCATATGCTCTATCACTCTGTGTCTTTTCCACTTTCACAATAATCTTTTCGCTCCTGCGTCCTTGCTTTGTATGGGCGTCGTGTGAAGCTTGTCAAAGATGTTACCACGATTACGGATTAAATGAACCATCAGTTCCTTCATACTTTCCATTACTTTCCCTCACCGTCTCCAGTTGGTGCGATTAATGTGGCGTCCTGTCAGTCGTTTCCGACATTCAATTTCGATAGCCTCCGTCACTTGGTGCTTCTTTGTTGTATCCACCTTTCCCACTTTTTTTCATTTTGAAATGACCATTGGCCTTGTCTCCATCGGGCTTGTATTTCCGAGTGTGCATGCTCCTTCTCCTTTTGGCGCACTGTGCCTATGTTGGTACCTTTTTCTACCCTGTACTATATATATATATATTTTACTGCACGGTGTCTTTCAAGTTGCGGGTGGTTGACTGTCCTTGTACAACTTCAGTCGACTCCCATTAATCATCCCTCTGAGTTCTGTGCCTCCTAAGTCCTTCAACTGTACAACTCCCCCATCTGTGACAGGTTTTACTTCATATGGCCCTAACCAGTGCATTCTGAGTTTTCCTAGATGTTGAATGGATTTACTGTCATACATCAACACTAAATCTCCTGCCTTGAAAGTTTTCCTCTTGATATGTCTGTTGTGCCAAGATTTTTCCCTTACTTTCTGAACTTCTTGGTGGAACCCTGCTAGGATCCTATCTTCCTCCATGATAATCAGTTGATTCAACCTATCCTGCATTGCACCTCATTCTGTCATGTTCGTAATTGCTACTACGTGCAGACTGGGTGCCATAAATTCTAATGGCACCACTGCTTCTTGTCCATATACCAGTTTGAATGGCGTGTGTCCTGTCAACTTCTTTCATGTGGTCTTGTATGCCCACAATACTACTGTTAGTTTTAGGTCCCAATCGTCCCTATTAACATTACAGATCTTCGTCAACACATTTTCAAGGATTTTGTTAAAGGCTTATACTATTCCATTCACTTGTGGATGATATGGTGTACTCTTTTGATGGTGGACTTCAAATTCCTTAGTCATCACCTTAATAGTTTTGTTAATGAAGTGAGTGCTTTGGTCACTCATCAAAATTCTTGGGCAACCAAATCTAGTGATCACTTGTTCAAATAGAAAATGTGTTGTTGTTTCTGCGGTGCAATCTTTGACTGGTGTTGCTTCCGCCCATCTTGTTAGGTATTTTGTCACGGTGATAATGTACCTTGCTCCTGTCCTCTTTGTTGGTGGGTTAACTGGTCCCACAAAATCTATTTTCCATTTGTCAAATAACTGCAACGTTACCTATGGTCACAAGGGCATCTCGTCCCTTCTATTTGGTTTACCAACTCTTTGACATACATTGCATCTCTGGCAGTACTCTTTCGAGTCTCTGTGAATGGTCAACCACCATAGTCCTGCGCACAATACCTTCTGCATGGTAGCTTTTCCTACGTAGTGTCCTCTTGCTATTCCTTCATGGGATTATGCTAAAATCCTTGGTCTTTCATGTTCTAGCACATATCTTCTCAAGATTCTATCTGCACCCATTTTATATAAGTGTCCTACAATCAGATGATAGTTTGCAGCCCAGACTACCAGTTTTTTCTTCTGCACGATGTTGTATTCCTATGACGCAGTACCTATACTCAAGTACTGGATGATGTCTGTGAAGTATTCATTGGCGATCTGGACTGAAAATAATTGTGCGTCTGGAAATTTGTCCTCTAAATTTGTAGGTTCCTCTCCTTTCATAACCCTTGATAGGTGGTCAGGTCCTATGATCAGCTTCCCTGGCTTGACTATTACTTCAAAATCAAATTCCTGAAACAATAGTAACCATCGACAAATTCTCCCCCCCCAACACTAGCTTGTTGACTAGGTACTTAAGGGCTGAATGATTTGTAAACATCTTAAAATGTCTTCCCAATAAGTAATGTCTGAACTTCTACAACGCGTAGACCATAGCTAGGCCTTCCCTCTCTGTAGTGTTATAGTTCTGCTTTGACTCTAACAGTTTTCTTTTGGAAAATGCTATCGAATGATCCAATTCTCCTACTCCTGGCTACACCAGAATAGCTCCAAGTGCTATGGCCGATGCATCTACATGTACGTGGAATGTCTTCTCCCAGTCTGGAAATACTAGTATTGGTGTTGTTACCATATTTTATTTCATTGTATCCAGACCATGTTGACAATCCTCATTCCACTAGAACTTTGTGTCTTTCCTTAATAGTTTCTCCATTGGCGTAGTGATCTACATGTACCGTTTTATAGTTTTTCTGTAGTATCCTGTGTGTCCCAATGTCGCTCTTAGTTGACGAATTGTTTTTGGTGGTGGTAGGTTAATGATTACTACAATATTTGCAGGATCTACTAGTAAACCTTGCTTGCATACTATATGGCTCAATAGTATCCCAAACGGTGTTCCGAAGATACACTTCTTGATGTTTAATTATATCTGGCACTGCCTGCATCTTTCTAACATTAGCCGCAAGACCTCTACATGGTATTTCAACATAATATAGATTGTCCAATCGTCCATGTATACTTCTAGAAAATGGTGGATAAATTCCTTAAATGCAGCTATGACTACTCTTTAAAATATTGTTGGTGCATTCTTCAGTCCAAACGACATGACCATGTACTGGTAGGATCCCCATTCCGTAGCAAAAATGGTCTTGTATCTGTCTTTCGGCGCTATCTTGATTTGATGATATCCTAAAAATCCGTCGGTGAATGAATAAACTTGTTGTTCTCCTATCTTATCCAACACTTCATCCGTGAAGGGTATAGGGAACGGGTCGTGTAGGCATGCATCGTTCAACTTCCTCAAGTCAATGCATATTCTTATCCCGCCTTGTGTTTTCTCTTGAACTACCATAAGGCTTATCCATTCTGATTCTTCCACAGGTTCTATGATGTCATCTTCGAGCATCCTATCGATCTCAGCTTTGAATTTTTTCTTATATATCAAATTTAGTCTGTATGGTCGTTGTTTGATCGGTCTTGCCTCAACTCTGAGTGGTATCTTCATTTCACCTAGCTCTCCTTCTATGCCCTTCATTTCTATAAATGTTGTGGGAAACAAGTCGTTGTACACATGCAATAACTTTGTTATGCTTTCCACTGTTTTCTCATCCCAATAGTCTCCAATGCTGGCCATTTTGGGATTCTCAACTGCCCCAATGTTGACTTTCTTCACCTTTATCGATGCAACAATTACTTATGATTCTAGAGGTGGACCTTCCACTTCTCTTTCGCTTTCTGCTTCATCGATCTGAATATCATGCAAATCGTCTTCCTCTGGTACTTCTTCCTGCACATGGTAGCATGACAACAATTCTTTCACTATCTGTCTATTCCATTGTTGTTCCTCTGTTATGAGTTCGACTTTTGGTTCCTGAATGAATATCACCCCTCTTATCTACTTAAGTGTTGCATCTATGTTGGGGTTCTCATGTTCAAATGAGAAAGTGACTGTAAAGTTCTGTTGTAGTACTATCCAGTTCGTAGTTCCTTTGCACAGTTCTTGGTCTGTATACCAGTTTGTTGGTATGCCTTCTAGTGTGTGTACGAAATGATGAAGCCATTCCTATGGAGGTGTCATTTTCCACAGTGCTCTCCACTTCTCCAAGTGTTCCGCTGGTGCCCCCTGTCCATCGTATTTATGCTTAGTTGCTTCTTTGTTCTGTGGCAAACCTTATGCGCAGTAACCACTTACATTGATACCAATCCTTGATTGTTTCCTCGTGTGCGCCCCACCATCTTGCAGGTGTGACCTTGAGTGCTAAGAGTCTTTGATTTTCTAATACTTCATCCTCATATTGTGTCAAGAATTCTTCTAGATCGTTCACCCCATGGAAACTCGGTGGTTCCCTTATCTCCGTACCTACCCATATTACTACGCAGTCTATTCTTGTGCATACTCCTGTGGACACTTCATGTAGCCTTTGTTGCCAGTTCTCTAAACCTGTATCTGAGTCTATCGCATATGAAGTAATGCTCCACCAATTGAGTATCCCATCAGCAGTTGGGTTTATGTAATCCTCATCGTGTGCAGTTGTTCTATACAACTGGTTGATTTCCTCCAAGTCTAAGCAAGTAGGTTCTACAAACCTCTCCCCTTCTGATGGGTCTAATGGTGCAATGACCATGTATTCTCCTGACTCAAATGTCATTTTCCGTGTTTATAAGTTGATTATGGTCTGGTTATCAAACTCCCAATCCAAGACGAGCAATGTTGGATATGGTGTTGTGCCATCCACTATTTCAATCACTTTGAAGTATGCTTTAGTGCGCACTCCATCCAGGTCTACTGTTAATCCTTTCAGTCTCCCAATTGGTAGAACCCTGTGTTGGTTTGCTAGTTTCAGCTGAATGGGTGAATATCCTAATGTAGGCTCTCCCATACATTGCCATGTCTTCTTGTGTAACACATTGACTTCAAATCCTAGATCCAGTATGATGTCTCCCATGTTGAAATCTCTGATGTTGGCATTTAGCCTGAACTCCCTACTTGTTCTTCTCCTTGTATGTAGGTGATTGACTATTTTCGGTTCTAGTTTTCGATAGGTTATTGACTGTTTTTGGTTCTAGTGATTGATCTTTCTAACATACTTTGTACTATTTTGACAGAGGATGGATATTCAATAATTTTACGCATGATTGCAAAAAGACTTTGATTGTACTTACTTGTCCCAGGGGATGCATTTCTTTGGTATGATCCAATGATGGAGGCATATCGTACTCTAGCACTTCCTTAGTGTGATGTGCAGTTGAGGTCGATACGATGTCTGGATTCAGGAATTATTTTCTGGCTTTCTTAAATGTTTCCTTCTCGTTCTATGCGTCGAACTGTTTCCTTGGTTCGACATTCTTCTTCACCCACTAATGTTGTACTAGCTCTTGTTGGACTACATCATTACCTGTTTTAGCTCCTCTGCGCATAACTATGTTGATGTTTCTTCCTTCATCCCTTGCTTCCGCTGAAATCCATTGAACATTCTGGTTCTTCTGATTCCTCTTTTTCTGGATTTTCCCTAGTAACTTAGGACATTCTTCTGTGTCATGATCAGATGCATGAAAATACATACAAGTCGCTGGTGGAAGTGGACATTCTCTTGCATAGTGTCCTGGTTGTTGACAGTTGTGACATACCACTAGTCCTCTACCTCTTCCAAAGCCTCCTCTTGCTCATCCTCTACCTCTGTAGCCAACTCGATCTCCTTGTGATGCGTTATACTGAGGCGCTTGATTGTACTGCATGATATTGTACTGAGGTTGCACTTTGTTGTATTGTGGCTGCGTGATATTATATGGTTGTTGCGTAATATTATACTGTTGCTACGCAGTGTTGTATGGGGATGGTACCTAGTTAAACTTAGGTGTGGCTTTCCCGGTCATCATTTCTTCCTGCACCCTATATGCATCTGATGTCCTCTCTCTCATCAAGTCCATCATTCTACAATCTTTGTCATCGTGGCCTACTGACTTGCAAAAGTTGCAATATGAACTCTTTGGGACCATCTGGTATTTCTACATCATTGGGTAGTGATATGGATTGTGGCCTTGTTTGTTACATATTTTTCACCATAGTCTTCTTGTTGGTAACAAATTTGGCATCCCTACTACCATATACTACGTGAATGTTGGACATTCGTTCTTATGGTGTCCTTCCGTCCTGCATGTGGTACACCAAACAACTTCCCATTTTTCCTTACTTTTGTTCTGGTTTAGATGGAACGTTAAATTCTTCAAATCCTCCTTCAACTCTTCAATGGATGGATCCCTCTTCTGATATTAGTTTTCTTCCAGTTGCAGGGCTTCCCGCAGAGCCTCTACCCCTGTCTGAAACTTTTGTTGTCATAGTGGATATTTCAAGTGTGGTAGTAGTGAATTGATGAACATGTGCATGTGTTGTATATCTGTCATGAGATATTTCAACTTTCCTTTTAGTCACTTGAATCTATGGTCAATATGCCATACAGATTCTCCTAGTTTCTATCTAATTTCTATCATCTCGTTCATGTACTGGTCCTCTGAACTTGGCTTCTGAAACTCATTTATCAACAATTTCTTGATATCCGCAATCATTCTGGTTGTCACTGGTGGATTTTTTGTCGCTAAAATCATATACCAATCAAGTGCGCGATCCATTAGTGTAATATCTAGCTCTGCAAGTTTAGTGTCCTCGTTTGTGATTTGTTTTTCTTCCCAGATCTTCGCACAGATAAACAAGTGCTTTTTTGGGTCCTCTGATGCTTCTCCTTTGAATTCTGGTAGCCTGATGGTGGGATCATGTCCTTCCATAATGAATGTTGAACTACTACCTCCACGTGGTGTATATACTTGACTAATTCTTCCTGAAATGGCTCCTCTAGTTGTTGTACCTTGCGTATGTTGATTAAGGTTGGTTGTCATTGATGTCAACCCTTGAAGAAAGACCCGTAACACAAAGGTTTGGGTAATGGACCCAATAGTGTTTGATGTAAATATGACTTATTATTGTTTTTTCATGGTTGATAAGAAGTAAATATGGATGAACTCCAAAGTGGTCCCCTTATGGTGAAATCCCTCACGGAAATACGCTTTGTGGAGTAAGAGAACCCATGCTTAATTGTGGAATAATGAGATGAAGGAAAGTGAATTTGTCAGGGAAAATATCCTAGATGGATATTTCTTGTCATGTCATTTCCGGTGGTATGTGGAACGTCACATAATTCCTCACGGTTAGAGAGTTATGGCCATGAGAAGTTGGAGACCCCAGGTTTGGGTAATGGACCCAAGTTTGTTTGATGGGTAACGGCATGAGTTATGATATATTTTCAGATAATACTATCCTATATGGATAGTACATGTCATGCCATTTCTGGTGGTATGTAGAACGTCACATAACTCCTCACGGTTTGAGATTTATGGCCTTACGAAGTTGGAGGACCCTCGTATGTCATCTAGAAGCCCCAAAAGGTCAAAGTAATCTAAGTGGTTTAAGAGATTTTAAAAGGTAAATAATAAAGTGAAGTGATGAGTGTATTATAATTCAAAGTGAATACAAAATAA
>ML777931.1:960694-976006 GCA_009831015.1 Picea engelmannii | reverse complement strand
TTTTAGATCTTTATACATTACAGGTTCAAAGTTATGATTACTTCAAGTTAGGGTTGGTGACTAATCCAAAACTAGGCATGTGAGACTAAAGAAAAGTTTGATGAAAATGCTAGTCTCTTGTTTTTAAAGTTAAGGAAGGTTTGTAGGAATGTGTTCATATACACTAGCTCTATTACAGAGCTACAAATCAGATTTGGATGATGAAATTGATGAGGGCTTTTGGTTGAGGTACATGTTGAGTACATGGTTGAGACAAGTAGTTGATGAGTTGGTGCACATACATGAGGTGTATAGTTGATGATGTTGGTACATATTGATGAGTCATAGTTGATGAGTAGTTGAAACATGATTGATACATACTTGGTACATGGTTGGATGCACTTGTTTATGGTACATGTTGATTACAGGTTGGTGCATGGTTGTTACCCATGATTTTGGTCGTCGTGATGATGTATTGATGATGGTGTACTCAGGCTCTTCATAAGAACTTTTACCTGAGAAAAGTTACTTTCATCTCTTCTAAGAAAACTCATTTTTGAAGCAAGTTCGTAGGCTGCTAGTATATTTGGCTGCGAGAATGACCCATTCTCGCAGGCTGCCTTAAGTCAGGGTGCGAACTTCTTGCACTGTGTTGAACTGCTAGGGTGAGAACTCTTCCTAAAGCAAGGAAAAAGATGAATTCTCGAAGCTTCTAGAAGGGAATCTTCTAGAAGAATGGGTTGGCATTCGAATGGTTATCCTAGTACTGGATTCCCTGATATTTTGGGGTCATTCTTATCCAAGTAACCAATTCATTCTCTCCTATATATTGAGTGAATTCTCATGGAAAAGGTTAAGCAAGATTCATTGGAGAATTGGTGAAAGAATTGTGTGAAGGACTGAAGTTTGAACAACAAGTTTGAAGAACAGCTTGGAGATTCCAACAATTTTATCCAAAGGGGTTGATCTTCTTCATGCAAACAGTGAGCAAGTGTGTGTGTTGGAGCCAAGGGCCAACGAAAGGAAGTTTGCGACATCAAGGCTCAGGTTGTAATATTTACTTTCCATTAATATGATACAGTAATATGTCCCTTTCCCATAAAGCTATTTCCACTTTATTGTATAATTCCTTGATCATATACATAGATTGATTATTGAATAGATTGTGCTATCTTCACTTTGGTTGGTTTGTGTTGTCTTGGTCTTGACTACACGAGAGCACTGGAGTGAAGCGGGAGCAACAAAGACCATAGGAAGCGATAATAAAGTATGTTACTTGTTCTTGCCTCCTATTTAATTCAATGGTTAGAATCTAGGGAAAGAGTAATGTTCTGTCTTGCTTTGTTCTAGATCCAGGTGGATCGAGGGAGATCGGTTAGTGTCCGCACCTACGGATTTATCCAATAACAAAATTGGTGAATCCACTGGGGAACCATCCCATTTTCTTTGTGGCTTTTGGTATTTTTCTGTGGCCATTTGCTCTGGTTTCACTTTTCTCCTGTCCTATCAATCTCTGAGTCTTCAGGATATCCTGATAAACCCTCTGGGTCTAGAGGCATTTTTAAATTTTGCTTCATTTTCCAATTTTTTTCTTATGTTCAGACATTCTCGCACTGCACTTCATTGCAGCCTGCGAGAATTGGTAGGGTTCGCATTCTGCCTTTAAGGTTCAGTGTGAGGTTCTCGCACCCTGCTCAAGGGTCACCTGCAAGAATCAGTGATTCTCGCACTGTGTAATACTACCAGCCTGCGAACTCATTTGTTCAAATTTTTGGATTTGATTTTTGGCATATTTAGCTGCCCAGATCAGTTTAACTGCCTCATAAGAGTCTTTTGGACCATTGATTGATGTTCTTCTTGTCTTCGTTGTCATGCATGAATAGTCTTAGGATTTCAAGGCTCTTCTTGTCATTTTGTGTCTTGACTTTCGTTTCTTGACTTCTCTTGGCAAAACCATTCTCTCTGAATTCAGAATCTGAGTGTGTTTGATTAGTTAAGATCCAGTGATTGGTTGAAAGTTAAGTTTTCTTGGTTTTTATCATTTGCTTATGGTTTGAAAGATCATTTTCTTTTGCATTTGAAAAGACTACATTGGTTTGCTCTTTATTTTTTCTTTCATTGAAAGAGTGGATTGGGTTATTTGCTTGTTCATTGGTTTTATGATTTTCTGTACTCTCATTGGCATAGTGAGGGTCCTTTTTGATAAGTGAACAAAGTTTTTTCTTTTAAAAAATTGTTTTTGTCTTTGAAAAGATTGAAAATCAAAATTGTTGAAGTGATGAAAAAGAAGCAATAGAGTATTGTTCTTTGATGCGTGATTTGTTACATTTACATTCTAAAGGAAATTTTGCATTGTAGTGCAAGGTTGATCTGGAAAATTTTCTCTTTCCCTCCCATACATATGATTCATTGAACGAAAAGTGATATATTTCATTCTCATCCTGCATTGTTGGGTCATAGTCATACAACATAAGTTTCATTTCCGTTACCTTTGAGTAAACAACAACTTTTAATAACACTGCGTAATCATAAAATTTATCTAGTAAGTCTTTTCTCGGGCTCTTTTACACCAACATGTAGCTAGGCTAGTGCTTTGGAGTAGGAAGAGAGATACACTCTCCAAAAGCATAAAACACACAATAACATCTTGTGTTAGGGAGTGTTAAAATCCATTTGCAACATCTTGTCCTGGGAAGCCCTTCTCACACAAGGGTCAAGCACGAGGTCGCATTGGTATTGGCAGAGTTACTCACCCTACTTTGTTGGTATCAGTGTAGAGATTGCGCGTATTACGGGGATCACTTGGAGGTATACCCACAATGACGAGTGAAAGCCTTTTGAGTTGATTTCGGGCTAGATACCCTGCCCTTGCGTGTGGATCGGACTGTTGACTGTCCCCCCAGGATTTATTGTTGTTGGTGGTGACCTTAGTGGCCTATCTCTCTAGGTTCTTACCCAAGGTGACTGTGGAGGGGAAAGTCTTCACGGTACCTAGAATTGACGTTGACCAAACTCACTCGGGCTCCTTGGAGGGTATACCCACGATTATGTGTGGGAGCTTGCACCAGGGTGTAAGTCCGTTAAGCAGGTCGTCAGTGTAACTTTTTCTCCCTAGCCCCGCCCCTTCTCATCTCATTGTTGCGATGTTGGATTTCATCACCAACTAGTGGCTTCGAAATTAGAAGGTCTTGTTTGCTTGGTGATTGCTTCCTAGATTTTGTTTACTAGCGCGTGTTGTTTGTTTCTCGAAGTTGACCATAGGATTTTCTTCGCGAAGTTTGTTACTCATTTACAATAGCTCCCCCATGTCGTTCACGTAGAATGCATGGTTTATCTCCATAGCATCTGGATGGTTCTCAACCCTTGCCTACAAATACACCTGAGGGCTCTCCTCGACAAAGTGAAGCCACAGTCGTCACCACACCACAAGTGGAACAAACTGACTCTCTAGAACCTTTCCGAATTACCAATACTCGAGAGGACTTTTGACTTCACCCTGATTCTGAGTGACCATTTATGCGACTGAATTCTTCTGGAGAATTAGTTGTTACATCTTCTAGATCACCCGTTGGACCTTTTTTAGGCATATAAGGCCAAGATCCTTTTTGGTCTACATGTGTTTTCTGACGGGACCTTTTTGGTCCTGGTTCACCTGTGGTCTCTGAAATCAACCCCCCGGTGGTTTCTGAGATAGAGACTATACCGTTGACTACCACTTATCACTTTACTGTCCCTGCTGAAATGGCCCATCTCACGAATACTACGAGTGTCCCAACCGGGTTTACTGCGGTTGGTCTTGCTCCTATAAACATGCAGTGAATGCCCAATGTCACTCCGACACTACCACCCGGATACCGTGCGTTGAATGCTTCCATTCCAACACCTCCGCAAACCCCATTCGGTTCTCCATGTGGTCCTTCTTTTCCTGGGCATCCTATTCCCGGTTTTATTTTGACACTCCCTCAATTTCCTTCTGGAAGACCTTTCTTATCTTCCACTGGCAATCCTAATCCTAGTGGCACTATCCCGTCCATTACACCAAACTTGCAGATTCCCGTTGGTGGACAAGGTGGTATGATTCAACTTCTTCTTACTGGACCCATTCCAATTACTACACAACCTTCGATTGGGACACGACCTTCGATTGGGACACAACTTCCGGTTGGAACACCACCTACGATAGGGGGACCAACCCCACCTTTTGGACAAAATATACCTCCCTCTTTGGCCCAGTATTGGAATCAGATGATACAAAATCCTCCTCAAACGACTGGGGGGCAGTAGTTTCCTGTCCCTACTATAGGCCAACCATATCCAGGTATACCCAATCCTATTTGGGGACCGAATGCTCAAACTCATGTCCCCGCTCAAGGTTACAATCCCTGGAGCTACTATCCTCTCCAACCACCACCGAATCTGCCTAGGTCTTCCCATTATGCGCAGACCGCTTATGGTCCTACTGGTTTGCCGACAGGGCTTCCTCCCCAAAGCCACCAGTACCCGCAGGTGAATCGACAACTACCCTTCTTGGCCACTTTGGATTTTCCAAATTTGTCAAGGATCCTAAATGATCCGATTCGTCACTCTCCCCAATGGCCTGTTATTCCAGCCAAGCTTCCATCAGACATTCCTAAATTCGACGACAAAGTGGGAGAGGACCCAAACAATCACGTTATGACTTTTCACCTATGGTGTTCATCCAACTCGTTGATGGATGACTCTATTCATTTACGTCTTTTTCAACGAACCCTTACCGGTTCTGATGCAAAGTGGTATATTGAATTGCCACGAGGCTTCTTCTCTGATTTCAACACCCTAGCTATGGATTTCCTTACGCATTACCAGTTACCGATCTGTTATGATACAGGAACCGATATTTTGACTTCATTCAAACAAAGAAAAGACACTCATATATCTGATCACATCCATGAGTGGCGAAGGAGACGCCATCTCATTAAGCTTGAGCTCCCCGATCAGTTGCTGGCTGAATGGTTTACAAAATCATTTGTGAACGAAATTGGTAAGAAGATTTCCATGGGTGGCGTAGTCACGAAAGAGAAGGCTATAAGTCGTGCTCAATATCTTGACCTCGTTTATTCACAAATGG
This sequence comes from Picea engelmannii, assembly GCA_009831015.1. NCBI lineage: Eukaryota > Viridiplantae > Streptophyta > Pinopsida > Pinales > Pinaceae > Picea > Picea engelmannii. The sequence continues at coordinate 970,920 of ML777931.1, read as the reverse complement.
GAACCGTTTACGATTTACTACCTGATTTACCTCGTCCTAATACTTCCGGAACTTCAAATACTCCAACTGCCTCGCATGCAACTGACGGTGTGATTGGTACTGCACAAGCCCAATCACATTATGTTTCAAGAACAACCCCCAAATATGCTTATTCTAATGTTCAAAATGCTCCGTCTCCTGCCACTCCCACCAGCAAGACTTCTGAGGTAAATGTCGTCCAATCTACCCTAGCCGGTAAAAACAAATCTAAAAAGGGGAGAGGCAAGAATAAGGAGAGAAAAAATAATTCTCAAGCAGAGCAAACCAAAACGCCACCTGTTGATGAATGGGATAAGCGCAAACCTCGATACCCTTGCCTTATCTGTGGTGATGATCACTACACAAAGGATTGTCCATGACGTGCCGAGGTCACTAAGTTCCTTTAAGGAGCTCCAAAACCAACTACACCGGCTGTCTTGTCCCAACCCTTTCCGTCTCAACAACAGGCTCAGTTGGTCATTCACGACCAACCCTCCTCGTCTACAACATCATATGTTTTGATGTGTACTGGTGATTCTAAGAAGAACAACATTGCACTCACTACTCGAGCCAAAGATTATTCTCCCTCTAAGGAGAAGGTTGATGATTTACCCCCTTCGTTGGTCCAATCCTCTCTAGCGACTCCACCTACTAACGGTCCTCTTCATCTCGAACGACCGAGCCTCGACACAATTCTGTGCCCCCCCCCAAAGGGTGTTGTTCAGAAATCGAATTTCAATCCTCATGCTCGTGTGGCTCAGAACTACAACATTGTTGAAGATCTGGCCCAGGCACCTTCTGTGATGTCAGCCCTTGAAGTCCTTCAGTCTTGTCCCGCACAACGGAAGGCCTTGTTGAAAGTTATCGGTGGAATTGATCCAACGGATACGAATTTGATAGTCTTTGACTTGGAAGATCACATTCCAAGGTTACCCCCTCAACTTGCATACTAGATACAAGTGGTTGTTTCCGACAAAAAACATTTGCCGAACCGTTATCGATGAGGGTGCCTCGAACTGTGTTATGTCTCTTGCTTGTTGGAAAGCCATTGGCTCTCCTCCTTTGAATGAACCCCAGAACACTTTTAAAGCCTTCAATGGCTATGGTTTTAAGCCCTACAATGTTCTTCCTTCGTTGCCCATCATGTTAGAAGGTAAAATAGTCCAAGTTGAAGTGGAATTCTTTGACGCTCCCCTTGATTATAATCTTCTACTTGGCCACAGCTGGATCGATTCCATGCACGCCGTTGTGTCGACACTTTTTCGTGTAGTACGTTTCCCTCATCAAGGAAAGGTTGTTACCATTGACCAAATTGCCTTTTTCAATTTTGATACTCGTACTGGCAACGTACCGTTTATTGCTAAAACCCCACCGGGTTATGAGAATGTCGATGTAGGCCTTTTAAAGGACTCCTCATTAATGGGGACTTTCCCCATTCCACCGCCTGATGTTTCACGCTCGTCAGTTGCTTCTATCAACATGATATCTACTGTGTCACAGGATCCTTGGATTGTCCCTGACCCTGGAGATCATCTTCGTTTCGGTGACGCAATTCCATTAAGTCCGGTCGAATCCGCCTACCAGGCCATTCAATCGGCAACACCTTCTACCCCCTCTCTTGATGAGTTGTCTCCCGATCCTTTTCATGTTATTTTTCCCACTGACGGGATGATCATGTCCATCATGGAAGACACCCCTTGGGATGATGGGCATCATCATTCCATTCTCTTTCTGGAGCAACACACTCTTGAGAAATACCAACGGATTTCAACTCCGTCGATCGTTGTTGTCATCTTGACGGTTCCCGAGACTTCACACGATGTGTTTTCTGAAGGAAAATTAAGCAATATCTCGCCCATGATTCCCATTGACATATCCATTAAACCTAGGATTGTTGAAAATGTCCATATTGGAGCTTTGTGTTCCCCTGACGAAATAGTCACCTATACATCTCTATTCAAAGAATTTTGTGACATCTTCGCCTGGAGCTATGAAGAGATGCCAGGTATCAACCCTACAATTGTTGTACATGAGATAAAGACATACCCTGGAGATAAACCTGTCTGACAACACCTTCGTCCAGTTCACCCACGTAAAGCGGCTGCTATAAAGCTCGAAGTCGAGAAACTTCTAAAAGCCGGCTTTATTTATCCGGTGGCTCTTACAGACCGGGTTTCCAATCCTGTCCCGATTGAAAAAAAAGGAGGCACCATTCGTGTATGTGTTGATTATAGGGATATCAACAAAGCTTGTCCTAAAGACAACTTTCCTACCCCTTTCGTCGATCAGATTGTCGATGACTGCACCGGAAGTGAAATCTTCTCTCTCATGGATGGTTTCTACGACTATAATCAAATTAACATTGCTCCTGAGGATCAACATAAGACTGCTTTTATTTGTCCTTGGGGTACTTTTGCCTATCGGAAACTTCCTTTCGGTCTCAAGAATGCTGGCGCAACGTTTCAACGTGCTATGTCTTATGCTTTTCATGATATCAAGCACATCGTTCAACCCTATTTGGACGATTTACCCACTCATTCTATGCGCTGAGTCAATCACCCTACCCACCTCCGAGCCATTTTCGTTCGCTGTCGGTTCTATCGTATACGTTTAAATCCTCATAAGTGCATTTTTTGCATAGAATCCGGCCGTCTTCTAGGTTTTATCGTTTCACGTCAAGGGATCCGGGTGGATCCTATTACGGTTGAGGCGATCCTTAATATCCCTCCTCCTTCTACACTTTGCCAGTTGCAAAGTTTGCAGGGGAAAGCAAACTTTCTTCGTCATTTTATCCCAAATTATGCCGAGATCACTTGTGGATTTACGCGGCTATTAAAGAAGGATTCAGAGTTCGTCTGGGATACCATTGCCAACAATGCTTTTGAAGCTTTGAAGTTGTCTCTAACACGAGCTCCGCTTATGTTTCCCCCAGATTACAGTCGCGATTATTTCCTTTACCTTCTGCCTCGGATTACACCATTGGCATGGTTCTCGTCCAAGAGGATGATGATCACGACGAACATGTTATTTATTACTTGAGTCGAACTCTCACACCGACTGAAATCAAGTATCAACATGTCGAGAAACTGGCCTTGGTTTCCGTCCAAGCCGTCCAACGCTTCCAGCACTATATCCTCTCACGTAAGACTACGATGATTTCTCATTGCAACCCTATGCAACACATTCTGACACGTCAATTGCTAGGGGGAAAATACTCCAAGTGGATTGTGATACTCTAGGAGTTTGACTTGGAATTCGAACGCGCCAAGTCCAAGAAATCCTTAGTTTTTGCTGAGTTGATATATGACTTTCCCCATTCTGCAACGAAAAATGTAGCAGTAGATTCATTACCCAATGAATCTCTTTTCCTTATTAGCATTGATGATCTTTGGTATGGGGATATCATTATATATCTCCAAACCCAGAATTTTCAGCCAACTTTGTCTAGTATTGAACGACGTCGCATACGCTATCAAGCTCGTCAATACATTATCCTCGGGGATACTCTTTATCGTCGGGGGATTAACTCTGTTTTTCGACGTTGTCTAATGTTCGACGAAGTCAAGAAAGCTCTGAATGACTGCCATTCTGGAGCATGTGGTGGTCATATGTATGGGTATGCTACTGCCCAGAAGATCTTACGAGCAAGGTATTTTTGGCCTTCTTTGTTTAATGACTGCATCGCCACCGTTCAGAAATGCCATGCCTGCCAGACCTATAATCAGAAAATTCGGTCACATCCTGCTCCTCTTCATCCTGTGGTATTAGTTGGTCCCTTTGCGAAATGGGGCATTGATTTCATGAAATGTCACCCTCACTCGGCTGGGGGGCATGGTTATATTATTGTAGCCGTTGATTACTTTACAAAATGGGCCGAGGCGATGCTGACATTTGACAACACTGGAAAGACCGCATTCTTATTTCTTTTTAACCACGTCATAGCTCATTTTGGTGTTCCCCAAGCTATCGTCACTGATCACGGTAGCCACTTTAGGAATTTTATGATGTCTGAACTTACTGAGAAGTTGGGTCTTCGTCATGATAACTCAACACCCTATTATCCACAAGCCAACGACCAGGTCGAAGAAATCAACAAAGTTCTCATAACTATGCTTCGACGGATGATAGGAATTCATAAAACAAGTTGGCACACAATGTTGTTTTCGACATTATGGGCGTACCGGACATCCGTCAAGTCCGCTACTGGGTTTACACCTTTTCGGTCAGTCTATGGTGTGGAAGCCATTCTACCTATCGAATGTGAGATACCTTCTTTGAAACTAGCTGTTGAACTCCTACCCAATACTTCTGTTGAGGAAGAACGTCTATTGTATCTTATGCGATTAGACGAAACTCGACGTGATGCCACCCTAGTCATAGAAGCTCAGAAGAAACGTGTCAAGGCCCAATACGACAAGCATGTGAAGCCTCACAGTTTTTCTGAAGGTGATCTTGTTCTTCTTTATGAACAAGATCGAGATATGTGAGGAGCTGGGAAATTTGAACCCATGTGGCGAGGTCCTTATATCGTTCGACGAGTTTTGGAAAAAGGAGCTTATGAGTTGGTAGATTATGATGGTATCCCTTTGAGTGAACCCAAGAATGGGATGTACTTGAAGAGGTACTATGCATAAACTCATCTGTGCACAAGTACTTGTATTTTTAATGTATCATACTTTTTGTGTGTTACTATAGTTTGCTTTGGTCGTTATCTGGTCTATGCTCTTATGTGACGTTGTGTTTGATTTCCAGATGTCGGAGTCTTCGCTACCCTATATTGGCTTCGCTAATGGTGCTATCCGTAGTACTCGGAACCTTGCTTCCACTGTGTGGGCAATTTATGCTCCTACAAACGAACTTGTCTCTTTATGAGGTGTGTGTCTTGGTCGTGCGACCAACAACATTGCAGAGTATAGCGTCGTTATTGAATTATTGGTTGACGCTATCTCGCTCGGAATTCATCATTTGATTGTGCGTCTCGATTCACAACTTATAGTACTACAATTAAGTAATGTTTATACTATCCGAAGTCCTACTCTGTTACGGGTGTATTTGCGAATTCGCCTCTTGGAGCGTTATTTTGATTACATTGAATATCAACATATTCCTAGATGTCTAAATGCATTAATAGATGCATTGGCTAATTTTGTATTAGATAGACATTTGAATCATTTATAAATCAATCACATCAATGTTCACACAATACATGATAAACCGGTAGAAGCCGTCTGTATATATAACGATCAAAAGAGTTTTTTACAAAAAGTTTGTCCAAAGACCAAAATGTCAAAAATTGAAGCTCATAGCTTCTACAAAGTGACGTCATGGATGACGTTCACGGTAACACATGACTTCCCTAGCAACCCTACGGAGCAGTCGACTCATAGATGCTGATACTCCTACAGTATGACGCTGGTCCCGTCGCAGAACCTCTTCCAGAGGCATGTCTGGAATATCTGTGGTCAGGCCCTCTAGGTTTTGTTCCACCACCTGATAATCCTCGGCATATTGTGGTGCTGCTACTACCTCTCCTCGCCATTGAAGGGGAGAAGTACCAGGAGGTCGGTAAGGTCCAACATCTGTGTTATCAACAAACGATTTTGTATTAGTCTTTGGACGAACATATAAAACAAAAACATTTGAATATGATAAAATTCACAAAACATTTAAAAAGAGAAAAATGCGTGTACTTCTTACCAAGGTCACCCCACTGAGTATCCTCTGGCAGTGCTAAGTCCAGATCTCCTCAGAAATCCAACCTGGCATAATCATAGTCGTCAACCATCAACATCTAGGTTTGAAGCCAGTCAAAGAAAGTATCATCATACTTGATGATCGGTCTTGCTACATGTTGGGCCATGAGCCAACACCATCTCAACATCCTTGGATCCCTGGGACCCGGTATATTCCACTCAACCTGCAGTCTTAGTACGAGAACCCTCTCAAGGAAGAAGGACACCAACAAATATCCATACCCAAATTTCTTCAGGTTACCTCGTCTGCACTTGGTCAACTGCTTTTTTATACTGCGTAGCACAACATCTGCCCAATTGAACACCTGAGGCTCAGTACACTCAATAGCATACTGGAAGTAACTCTGTAACGCCATGTGAGGAGCAGAACTTCCAGCCATCCGAGCTATGGTGAATAGGATAGTATGGAGGGTCAAATCTCGTACCCCCCAAATAACTACTTTTCCTTTCTTTCTCTCAGCCTCAGGAACGTAGTGTATACGAAAATACTCACTCATCTGTAGCCCACCACCTCTGTTACCGGTCAGGCTCACATAGTACCCGCGCCAGGACAATCCAGTCAAAAAGTAAATGTCCTCAATGTCTAAGGACAGTGTGTGGGCCCCCACATGAAATACCTATTGATCAGGGTCCCACATATGCACCAGGTACTCTAACAACCTGACTTGGGCCCTCATGCCCGGGATACAGAAGTATTTCAAGAGCCCACAATCTCTCAAAGGAGCGATAGTAGGTGGATGATTTTTGGAATTTTCATTATCTTCTTCGTGTTCCCTTTCACGCCATTCAAGAACCATTTTGTTGGCCAATTATCTGCACAAGGGGCACCAAAAGAAGATTAGAAACTATTTTCATTGATTGGTTTTGGTTATTTGGGTAAATTTAAAAAAAAAAATTTGAGCATTGCGGTTCTCGCAGGTGCCCTGTGTGCACAATGCGAGAACCTCACAGGCTGCTCACGGGTCACCTGCGAGAATCACCCATTCTCGCAGGTTCCGTGAAGCTTGCCTGCGAGAATAGCAGCGCGCAAATAGGGCTTGTTAAATCAACCCAAAAAATGAAATTTAACCAATAAAATTGCAAAACTAAACCATGAAAATGTTAAGGACAAAGAGCCTACCTTACTGTCACTGACGGCTTGCTGAATGAACGCTCGTAGCTCCCACAATCTGACGCCAAACTTGGAGGGTAAAAGAGGGGTTTTTTGAGCTCAAAATGGTGGAAAGGTAAAAATGATATGGTAAAAGAGTTGTTACTCCTTTTTATTTACTTTTTACTATGTCATTTAAATTTTTTTAAGATTATTTATCTATTAAACCCTAATCCCTAATGTCATTTTTAGTATAACTTTTGCAGGTATGATGATTTTGATGGTCAAATACAAGGATATGGACATGTTTTTCTTTGTCATCGCATGTTTTGATTGTTTTTTATGATTTTTATATAAAACCTCGAGCGTCGTTTTTGTTCGTTCTTGTGCTCGCAAATACATGAGAACGCGATTGAGCATCCTTTTATCACTTTTTCGGGCTCGATAAGGTTATACGAAAAAGGAACCCCCCTGGAGTCCTCTTTAATCTCTTTTCAGACTCTCTAAAACATGAAAAGATCACCGAGTGACCTTGCTATTTTCACGCTCGATAAAGTATTTGAAGTAAGCGTCTGGTGAGCGATAATTTATCTCTTTTTCGGTCTCATCCAGACTATTTTATGAAAAAGGAACTGAGAGAGTTCTCTTTTAAGTGTTTTTCCAAACTCTATAATCATGAAAGACCTTCGAGTTTTCTATCTCTAGACTCGTTAAACAAACATTGACAGAACCGTAATGGGACCGAACCACTCCTTCTTAGGTTTTGTTAAACATACATCGAGGGACTCGTCCGAAGGATGAGCTTATATTAACAAGCATATGTTATCCTCCTCAAGCTTGCGTAAAAATAAAGAGGTACTTTCCAGAAATGGTGGGGGAAAATTTGGGAAAGTGATATGTTTTCATCTTCGTATTAATTGGCAGTAAGTGTCGCTCTTGAACATGACACCCCCTATTCATCATTTGAAGCCGGTTTGGGAAATCCATTTGTCTCTCATTCGATTTGCTACAAGGTCATTCCCTGTGTCGTCTTTGAGTCAATGCTGCCAAATCTTTGGTCATGTTGTTCATATGTTCAAGAGAAGTCCATCTGAAACCTATATTGAGTCGGCCATTTGCAGTTGTCCATTCTTTTCGTGTCGGCCTTCCCTGTGTCCGGTCTAATTTGCAAAATACTCTGTTTGACCTTCAAAATCTATTACTCATTTCGTGTCATTGATGGGGGATACATCAAGGCCCTCCTGTGACGATTTTTGTTCCATCGATTTCAGCTCATTATCTAGAATCAAGACTTATAAATTATTTGGTACCTTGGAGCTTGCATGCCTCAATGGCAGGTTTCCTCACTTTCGACAGTGGGTTTACATCATTGACCCCTGATCAAAAGATTCCATCGGATGTTCGACTTCAACTCATTCATTCACACTCGATGGATTGTGCTAGGGTGCCTTGGGAGTCATTAACATCAATGGTGATTTCCCTCGCACTTGTTAATGGTTTCATCAATGACCGGTAATCAAGTGGTTTCTGCCATGTTCGACTTCAACACATGTAATCACATGGTTAGATTCGTACTTTGGGAGATGAGATTGAAGACCCTGGATATCATCTTTTTGTCCAGGTTGCGATGGAGTATGTATAATCTGCGACACATAGATCCACTGTGTATGTCTCGTGGCTATGTCGTCTCAATTTTAATTTTTCGCATAGATCCACAGTGTATTCCTGGTGGCTATGCTATATTTTGACGGCGTGGATCCAGAGTGTATGATTGGTAGCCATGACCTAGGTCTACAATTGTCATCAGTCTATGATCTGAGTATGGGAATGCCTACCTCAGAATTGGTATATATGATATTCTGTAGATGCTTGGTTGTTCACAGGTTTCCGATTAGGTGTGCTCCTGGTTCCCGATACACACATGCTGCTTACAAAGTCTTTCGGATGTCATTGATTCCAACCTCATACTTTGGGGGGAATTTTGTTACCCATGATTTTGGTTTTCATGATGATGTATTGATGATGGTGTACTCAGGCTCTTCATAAGAACTTTTACCTGAGAAAAGTTACTTTCATCTCTTCTAAGAAAACTCATTTTTGAAGCAAGGTCACAGGTTGCTAGTATATTTGGTTGCGAGAATGAACCATTCTCGCAGGCTGCCTTAAGTCAGGGTGAAAAATTCTCTCAGTGTGTTGAACTGCTAGGGTGAGAACTCTTCCTAAAGCAAGGAAAAAGATGAATTCTCGAAGCTTCTAGAAGGGAATCTTCTAGAAGAATGGGTTGGCATTCGAATGGTTATCCTAGTACTGGATTCGCTGATATTTTGGGATCATTCTTATCCAAGTAACCAATTAATTCTCTCCTATATATTGAATGAATTCTCATGGAAAAGGTTAAGCAAGATTCATTAGAGAATTGGTGAAAGAATTGTGTGAAGGACTGAAGTTTGAACAACAACTTGGAGATTCCAGCAAGTTTATCCAAAGGGGTTGATCTTCTTCATGCAAACAGTGAGAAAGTGTGTGTGTCGGAGCCAAGGGCCATCGAAAGGAAGTTTGCGACATCAAGGCTTAGGTTGTAATCTTTACTTTCCATTAATATGATACAGTAATACGTCCCTTTCCCATAAAGCTATTTCCACTTTATTGTATAATTCCTTGATCATATACATAGATTGACTATTGAATAGATTGTGCTATCTTCACTTTGGTTGGTTTGTGTTGTCTTGGTCTTGACTGCACAAGAGCACTGGAGTGAAGCGGGAGCAACAAATACCATAGGAAGCGATAATAAGGTATGTTACTTGTTCTTGCCTCCTATTTAATTCAATGGTTAGAATCTAGGGAAAGAGTCATGTTCTGTCTTGCTTTGTTCTAGATCCAGGTGGATCTAGGGAGATCGGTTAGTGTCCACACCTACGGATTTATCCAATAACAATGGTTGATGCACTTGTTTATGGTACAGGTTGATTACAGGTTGGTGCATGGTTGATGCATTGTTTATGGTACATGTTGATTACAGGTTGGTGCATGGTTGATGCACTTGTTTGTGGTACATGTTGATTACAGGTTGAGGTACAGGTTGATGCATGGTTGATGCATGGTTCAGATTTATTGGTACAGGTTTACAACGGTATATCTCACAGTGATAGTGTGACAATGGTTCCATCATTCTACTTCTACTTCAGGGTGGCAGGACGGGGCAAGGACAGGTAGTTGTAGCCACCTTTCGGTTGTAGCCGGAGAACATTGGGGGTTGTAGCCTCCTTCTAGTTGTAGCCAGAGATTTGGGGAGTTGGAGCTTCCCTCAGGTTGTAGCCTGAGAAACTAGGGGGTTGGAGCCTCCTTCCAGTTGCAGCTGGAAA